>OX578276.1:84534632-84752132 GCA_951217055.1 Gerris lacustris | reverse complement strand
CCTGCAGTACTACTAAAAGTTAACTGGTTGTATTCCACGCATCCTCTGCAAAGAAAGTAGTAGTTGCATGGGGTCATTCCTTGAAAGCTTAATTTGTATATTACTTATTTCTATTTTATTTGCTTTTTGATAATGGGAAAGATTTACAGCAATGATCATTGTGGCATCGAGAAGAGCCTTCAACAACACTGTTAAAAGGCTTTCCTCACACCGCCAAGGAGAAGAAGCTGATAAATATCTAAGTTGACAGTGTTGGGCCAGGAGAAAGTGCCAACATCACTTGGCGGGACAGAAAGTTGATTTCACAACTTTTTTGGACCACAGACTTGGCGGGGTGGTTTTTTTACCACACAAGTGGTTTTTGGTCAGATTTCATGACTTTTTGTACGGTCCCTAAGGAAGGATTCTCTAAACTGTTTATTCCCACACATTAGAGTCAAATAAAAGTGAAGTTAAGAGACAAGGTCTATGGAGATTGGAGAACTACGAGACCTATGACATTGAAAGAACTTAACATTCTTATAGTAGCAGCATATAAAGATTTTTAGCAGCATTTGGATACACTAGATACACTACCGTTGCTATCATTTGCGCATATCCAGCTGGATCCCTGACCTTATATAAGTAAAATAATATAGATGGATTAGGATTTAAAAATAACGCATTAGGTTTCATTATTATTTGTTTTTGTTTAATAGGGTCCTTAGGAAAAACCGAGGACTTATAACTTCCTGCTTTGTCTATCTCTCTGTCTGGCTGTCGTTAATGCGCCTATATCTCAAAAGTACCCAACACAAACAATTTTAAACTTTGCATTTGATATGTATAATTATACTCAAACACAGAAAAAATAAAGGGGAACACCCAACAAAATAATCCCTCAAATCAAGGGGTTAAAATTTAAGGGGTTGATTTTTTAACGGAAATAGTCACGTATGGTTTTAAAAGAAATAGGAGAATGCCCTGAGTACAAATATAAATTGGTTGAGTTTTTTTGTTCCAATTCATCTTTGAGCCACGTGTCATTCAAAATAGCGTTGTTCATACCCTCCTATATTTCTTTACAATAAACGAAAAAACCACAATTGTTATTTCAAAAAACAAAAACTGCATTTAATTAATTTTTTTATACGTTGCATATTTGGTAAGAAAAAGTTTGTTACAATAAAGTCATACTATTAAGATTTAAGATCATTTAGTAAGATTATATCAAATTTTGATTAAAAAATGTTTATTTAGGAACGCAGCAGCGTTCCGCCCCGCCAAGTCAAAAAGTCAAAATTTCACAAAAGCTGCCAGTGCATATATACTGTAGGTGACCAACTAGGGTTTTTGAGGGTCTGCAGCGTGGAATACATACAAGCTACCGAAATATTTTTTTAATATCTTTAAAGGCCGTGTCCTGTAGATCAAAATAAAAAAAAATGTCGAAATCGGTCAAGTAGACGTAGAGAAAAATAGGGTTAAAAAAGGTAGTTTTGATGACTTCTTATTCTTATTCTTATTCTTATTCTTCCTTCATTTTACGTTGACGCACCTACAGCCTAAACTACAGAACCGATTTTAATGAATGAGGGCTTTTTAGAGTTGTCTAAGGCCCTAGTGCATTTCTAGATAAAAAAAATTTAAATAACTCATCCCTACGCTGAACGCAGAGCGAGAAACCAAGCTAGCGAACAGTCACTTTAACGTTGACGCACCTACAGCCTAAACTACTGAACCGATTTTAATAAATGAGGGCTTAATGGATTCGTCTAGAGCCCTAGTGCATTCCCCCCCCCCCCCCCCTACAATCAATCAACTTATTCCTACGCTGAATGTGGAGCGAGAAACCAAGCTAGCAAACAGTCTAAAATGGGTAGAAACCAAGTAAGCGTCATGCGAAGTAGTGAGCCTATATTATATTATTACATATAAAAAATAATATAATATACATATCATTACATATATATATATATATATATATATATATATATATATATATATATATATATATATATATATATATATATATATATATATATATATATATATATATATATATATATGTATATATAATAATAATAATAATAATAATAATAATAATAATAATAATAATAATAATAATAATAATAACCATAACAATAAATATAAAAATATATGTAATAATAATGAGATCTCCTTGGCGGTGTGAGGAAAGCCTTTTAACAGTGTTGTTGAAGGCTCTTCTCGATGCCACAATGATCATTGCTGTAAATCTTTCCCATTATCAAAAAGCAAATAAAATAGAAATAAGTAATATACAAATTAAACTTTCAAGGAATGACCCCATGCAACTACTACTTTCTTTGCAGAGGATGCGTGGAATACAACCAGTTAACTTTTAGTAGTACTGCAGGCACACCGCCAAGGAGAAGAAGCTGATAAATATCTAAGTTGACAGTGTTAGGCCAGGAGAAAGTGCCAACATCACTTGGCGGGACAGATAGTTGATTTCACAACTTTTTTGGACCACAGACTTGGCGGGGTGGTTTTTTTTTTTACCACACAAGTGGTTTTTGGTCAGATTTCATGACTTTTTGTACGGTCCCTAAGGAAGGATTCTCTAAACTGTTTATTCCCACACATTAGAGTCAAATAAAAGTGAAGTTAAGAGCTGGACAAGGTCTATGGAGATTGGAGAACTACGAGACCTATGACATTGAAAGAACAACATTCTTATAGTAGCAGCATATAAAGATTTTTAGCAGCATTTGGCCATCTAGATACACTACCGTTGCTATCATTTGCGCATATCCAGCTGGATCCCTGACCTTATATAAGTAACGAAGTGACCCCTTAATATTGTCTTAATTATACCTACCTTAATATAAAGTATATCTGTTAAAACTAATGGTATATTTTCAATAATATATATTATTATTACATATATTTTTATATTTATTGTTATGGTTATTATTATTATTATTATTATTATTATTATTATTATTATTATTATATATATATATATATATATATATATATATATATATATATATATATATATATATATATATATATATATGTAATGATATGTATATTATATTATTTTTTATATGTAATAATATAATATAGGCTCACTACTTCGCATGACGCTTACTTGGTTTCTACCCATTTTAGACTGTTTGCTAGCTTGGTTTCTCGCTCCACATTCAGCGTAGGAATAAGTTGATTGATTGTAGGGGGGGGGGGGGAATGCACTAGGGCTCTAGACGAATCCATTAAGCCCTCATTTATTAAAATCGGTTCAGTAGTTTAGGCTGTAGGTGCGTCAACGTTAAAGTGACTGTTCGCTAGCTTGGTTTCTCGCTCTGCGTTCAGCGTAGGGATGAGTTATTTAAATTTTTTTATCTAGAAATGCACTAGGGCCTTAGACAACTCTAAAAATCCCTCATTCATTAAAATCGGTTCTGTATAGTTTAGGCTGTAGGTGCGTCAACGTAAAATGAAGGAAGAATTAGAATAAGAATAAGAATAAGAAGTCATCAAAACTACCTTTTTTAACCCTATTTTTCTCTACGTCTACTTGGCCGATTTCGACATTTTTTTTTATTTTGATCTACAGGACACGGCCTTTAAAAATATTAAAAAAATATTTCGGTAGCTTGTATGTATTCCACGCTGCAGACCCTCAAAAACCCTAGTTGGTCACCTACAGTATATATGCACTGGCAGCTTTTGTGAAATTTTGACTTTTTGACTTGGCGGGGCGGAACGCTGCTGCGTTCCTAAATAAACATTTTTTAATCAAAATTTGATATAATCTTACTAAATGATCTTAAATCTTAATAGTATGACTTTATTGTAACAAACTTTTTCTTACCAAATATGCAACGTATAAAAAAATTAATTAAATGCAGTTTTTGTTTTTTGAAATAACAATTGTGGTTTTTTCGTTTATTGTAAAGAAATATAGGAGGGTATGAACAACGCTATTTTGAATGACACGTGGCTCAAAGATGAATTGGAACAAAAAAACGCAACCAATTTATATTTGTACTCAGGGCATTCTCCTATTTCTTTTAAAACCATACGTGACTATTTCCGTTAAAAAATCAACCCCTTAAATTTTAACCCCTTGATTTGAGGGATTATTTTGTTGGGTGTTCCCCTTTATTTTTTCTGTGTTTGAGTATAATTATACATATCAAATGCAAAGTTTAAAATTGTTTGTGTTGGGTACTTTTGAGATATAGGCGCATTAACGACAGCCAGACAGAGAGATAGACAAAGCAGGAAGTTATAAGTCCTCGGTTTTTCCTAAGGACCCTATTAAACAAAAACAAATAATAATGAAACCTAATGCGTTATTTTTAAATCCTAATCTATCTATATTATTAAAAAAGTTTTGTAAACAAACAAATGTGTCAAATTGTGCGAAGGTTCAAGGCAACGGCCGCTTTTCGACGAGCAAAGCGAGTAGGGGGCAGAGCCCCCTAGTATTTTACAAGCTTTTATTTAACTTGCAATGTTTGTATTTTGTATGTATGTATGTATGTATGAACGCATGTTGTATGTTCGGGTCAAATCTTGCAACTGAATTTTAAAGCAGTTATCCTCAACCGATTGAATTGAAATTTTACATACACGCTTATTTTGGATGACAATGCATAGCTAGCTAAGTTATGTCATTTTAAATCCGATATGGCGGACAGCCCAAGATGGCGGACTAGTAATTTTTTAAGCACGCCCATGATATGGGTATCAAATGAAAGGGTTTACCGAGAAGAACAAGAAAAATAAAATGCCTTTACTCCCTGATGGCCCAAGATAAAAGCTTGTGTATAAAAATATTTTTTACGATTAGTTTTTAGTATAATAATAACAAAAAAATCCATTATCCCTCTTTCCTCTTATTGCTTTTGAGCTTTCTTATTAGGTAGAAGCATTGTGATCTTTCTTAAAAACTAAATTTTTATGCATCAGATTTCAAAAAATCCTGGACAGAATTCCGTTTCAGACTTCTGGGAACATTTTTGGTCTCGTGTCTGTGCGTCGGTTTTTCGGTTACTGTGCTAACAATTTTGCAAACCACCATAATTTCAAAACTACTCATCATATTTTTAAGAATTTTTTGTCAAAAGTAGCCCACAGATGTCTCTTATTATTTCAACCGCCTGCGTACCTTTGATGGCACTATTTTATTTGGTTACCCACCCAATTGTATTTATTTATTATTTAATCCAAGTAAAATATTCCTTTGTCCTAAAATACATTGGACTAAATGTCCCTTTGTCTTACTATATAGTTAGACTAACGGATATTGTCACTTTTAATTACAGTAAGTGTGATATATCCCATTGTCCCAAAGGAATAAGATTGTTTGAAGTTATGATTGTCAATTAATTTGTTAAAAAATGTCTAACACCTAACACAATAATGTAAACAAACGGTGGGTAACCGAGTAAAATCTTGCCACATCCGACCTAATTTACTTGGTTACCTACCTTAGGGTGGGTAACCCTAAAGTAAAGAAGTACCCATTTGTTATTGTGAGCCTTTGGTTACAGAGATATTGACAAAGAATTTTGCAATGTGGCATGTGGCCTCCTCTTGAATCAAGATGGCGGATTGTAAAAAAGATTTGTTAGCGAGCACCCCTTGGCTTAAATGAACTTTCCTGCAAATTGCACTGTCATAGGGTCCGTCCAGTGATACCATGAATAGTCAGTAGTCAGTTGTATTTGTATTTAATATAATAAATAATAAATATTATAAAAAGTTCTGATTTATCAACCTATGTGGATATTAAAATTAAATTACTACTGTGGACTGTGGAAGTAATAGAAATAAAGTATAAATACCACAAGCACCCACATAATAAATGTGTCAGGAAAATATTCTGGTTAAGTAACTATTAACCAGCAAACCAGCCCTACATAAGGTATTTGTGAACAAGTCTGGGTTTAGTATTAACCATTAACCAGGCCATTGCCATATAGCCTTTTTTTCTTGTTGTCGTATTTTTTTCTTTTCTGTCTATGGTTTTTTTATTATTATAGTATTTAATTTAGTATTCAGTTTAATGTTCGTTTAAAAGAGAATGTATCATGATAAAAATGTTTACTCCCTCTAAAACATTTTTTTCTTAAATAAGGGTAGACTTTTACAGAAGAAGTGATCATTTTGTCTCTTAAAATAATATTTAAGAATGAATAATATTAGAGTTATCGTCCGCAAACAAAAGCTTACTTCAGGTTCTTAGAATTTATATATATTTATAATATATCTTGTATTTTACCATGTATTAATTTTTAAAATGTGTGGTACATCACCAACTTTGTATACTTACGTGACAGCATTTCTCTTTGCTTTGCTCTCTGTGCTTCTATGCTTTTTAGAAGTTTGGTTATCTGCTATTAGCAATGAAGGAATAACTTGCATTTTGTATTCTCAGCTTGAAACATAATATTCCTTGGGCATAAATGTATTAAAAGGGTTGGTACCACTTCACTTCCCTTCCTAAGATAATTTAAGATTTATTGGAAATACACTTTCTTTTAATAGGCTCTAGCCGGCTCTTTCCTCCCTCTTTACTTTATTAGAGGATATCAAGATGCTTCCTATCATAAGGAATTTTCCTATGCTTCCTTTGTATATGTACTTACTTCGAGGACTAATATTAGAAGCCTAATTCTTTTAAGATACTCCTTTACATTTTCTTATTTAGTTTCTTTCTTTTTTTTATCCAACAGTCAATATCAAACCTTTATTTTTAGGCTTAGGTTTTTTTTAGCAGTATTGTTTTATGTTTTTTCCATTCCTAAACTATTTGCTGTTTCTTTAATATAATGACTTTAAAAAATAGCCCCCAAACTAGTAAAACTTTGCTTTTAATTATTATAGACCAACATATACATTTCTTGATAATACAAATAAGTTACTTGAGTATTATTTAATTAGCTATGTTTCAATTTATTTTTCAGATTGGACCAACCTAACTAGACTAATCATCAGATTTTATTCCTCTGATAAAACTGTAAAAGAAGGAATAGCCGAAGGTGGAAAAGAGTACACTGGAGAGAGACTAGAATGGAATATTTTAAAAGTATTTTCCTCTCCAAAGAATTCATTCCTAGAATTACATAGGTACGGGCCTTTCCAAGCCAGTATGGAAAGACTAAAAATGTGGAAAAGGAGAATGGAAAGAGATGCAGATCTCATGGATCAACAATTCATTAGAGAGAGACATTCAACTTTAGGTAATGATCTTGCAACAGCGCACTTTATAGTGTTCCGAGGTGGCAAGGTGAAATTCATTGGTCAGGCAGATTGGATTAAGAAGGAGAAGGATGATGACAACTTTCAAAGATTGCCTAAAAGGTTTCTTGAAGGATGGCTTCTTGAAGCTGTAGACGCTTCAGGACTTCCTCTAAGATATGAAGCATTTAAGAACCTCAAAGGACTATATGAATTGAGAACACTAATTTTACGGGACTGCCCAAATATTGATGATTGGTGCGTTGATCGAATTAGTGGGGAATTTCAAGACACTTTAGAACATCTTGATTTGAGTGGATGTAACAGAGTTACCGAACGCTCTCTTACTTGCCTTTATAGATGTAAAAAGCTTAAAACCCTTGTGCTTGAAAATATAGTTACATCAAGAACTTTTGAATACTCTTGTCTTTTGTTAGAAGAATCTCTTCCTCAGTTGACCATCGAGGGTGTAAATTATTTAGAAATTCCCAATTCCCAGGAGAATAATAATTAATTTTAACTTCTATGTAGATGCTCATTCAATTAATCTGTAAATGTAAATATGTATTATATTTATTTTATTTTTTTATTTTCCTTACCTTCATCCTTAAATTATAGAAAATCTTATTTATTCATTTAAGTGCAATATTTATTGAAGTAACGACAATTATTGGCTGTGCAGGTATTATAAAACATTTTATGTTTATTATATTATGATTAATTCATGTGATAATAGGACTTTCAAAGGAATATTCCTGGTTAAAAAGTTAAAGAAATTATTGTGAAGTTATTGTGTGCGTA
Organism: Gerris lacustris; assembly: GCA_951217055.1. Lineage (NCBI taxonomy): Eukaryota > Metazoa > Arthropoda > Insecta > Hemiptera > Gerridae > Gerris > Gerris lacustris. The sequence goes on along the minus strand of OX578276.1, from coordinate 84,744,113 downwards.
GCACAGTATAGTGATCCAACTGTACTGGGCCAATCCGAGCCCTCTCCTTAACAAAAGTTTAGTCCCAACTTGGCATAGTGTGAATGGCAATATTGAATCCCCCATTAGACAGTACCTTGACCTGCTGTTACGTTGAGGTTACGCTGAAATTATCACTGCGAATCATCCTTTATTCGGATTTTCAGTTTTGCTTCCCTCTTTATTGTATTAATTTGATGTATCAGTAAAGTAAGAAGTTAATTTATTTTTTAAAACAAAATGGTGACAAGGAGGATTTCCAAAGATGACATTTAATTTTTGTACCCACTCCTCTATTAGAAAGATATTAGATTTCCTTATTTGGTCTTCAGGGATAAAAAAGTTTGAAAACAAAAATATTTTCTTTTACTTAAAATTTGGCTATATTTCACCCATACCGCATCTTCAGGCCTTTAATTGTAAATAAAAAAATTACATTTTTTTTTTTTTTTTGGTGATTAAATTAATACATATTTGAGTAACATTCACCTAGTATTACTCAAGGAGTTGTTGAGTTAGAGTAACTCCTTGACAATACTAGGTGAATGTTACTCAAATATGTATTAATTTAATCTCCAAAAAAAAAAAAATGTAATTTTTGATTTTCAAATTGAAGATGCCCAGGTATGGGCGAAATATAGCCAAATATTATGTTAAAGAAAACATTTTTGTTTTCAAACTTTTTTATCGCTGAAGACCAAAGAAGGAAATCTGATATAATCATAGGAATCAACCGAAGAAAATTGACATTATTATAAAGATGCTTTTCATTCCCAAGCATGTTTAATGTTAATGCTTCATTAACTCAAATGTATATATTTTTTTTTTAGTGTACTTGCCTTTGATGGAATTGTAAAAGTAGAGCAGCTATATTATCTGAAATAAACAACAGTAGGGTAGGGCGGGGCTAGTTGAGCAATTTTTTATATAATCTCTAATAACTCCTAAACGGTTCATCCGATTTACTTGATTCCTTCAACGTTAGATAAGTAATTTATCCTTCTTTAAATGTATTCTGAAAATAAAACTATTTCAGATCTGGTTTAGAAATTATTACCATTAATGCGAGAAACCTCCTACTTGCTCAACCTGCCCCATAGTAGGGGTTAGTTGAGCAAGGGCATGGGGCAAGTTGGGCAATGGAAAGAATAGTTTAATAGTGTTGTGGAAATTGCTCAAAAATACAGTAAAACCTCAATTGATAATTAAATATATATTTTTTAAGTTCCATCTCTAATGTAGGTACAGAAACAACAACAAACAATACTTTTCCTACTATTAGTAGTGAGGAAAAGTAAAAATCTAAAGCAAATATAACACACTTTTACGACATAATTTATTATTTATCTTTGGATATTATTACACTCTTTGTAATTAAAATTATGTTTTATTATTCATTTTTAAGGATAAAAAAAATGTAAATATAAAAACAATATAAAAATTCGAGGTTAGTAGGTTATTTAGAGGTTACTAAGGTAAAAATATTTATGGAGGGTTTATCATCAGTCATCTTGTAAGAGTAATTTGTTTTACGTTAAATTCTTTTGCAGCTGCGTTCATGCTCTTTTACCCGTCCATCACAGATTTTGCAGCTTCACTTGACTGTTGATTCGTAGCAGAACCCCTTGACGTTTTTCTTTTATATGTCCGCATCCTAAAATGAATTGCAAGCCATTTAACATTTTCTTATTGCTTCCGAGCTTACCGAAGGTAACGGAAGCATTGTGTTCACTTTTGAGAACAAAAAAGTTTTATGCCTCCGATTTTAAAAATTCCAAGACAGAAATCCGTTTCAGACATCAGGGAACATTTTTGGTTCCGTGTCGTGTCTGTCGGTCTGTGTGTCCGCGAATCGTGAAACGTGCGACGATAACTTGAGTAAATGTTGCCCGATTTTGATGAAATTTGGTAGACATGTTTATTTTACCAATGCTCAGGTCGAGTTTGTTGGACAACGTTATCCGTTCAAGCGTTCACTCGCATCGCTCGCTCAAACGTGAACTTCAAATTTAATATTGGAATTTTCGGTCTGGAAAAAAATCAAACCTTATCTATTCAATGAGACGAACATTTTTTACAAATACAATTTTTTAGTAAAACCTACAGCCACACCCCTATAAAGGGTTAAAGATCGCTAAAAATGTTAATTGTTCTAACAATATAGTAATAAAACTTTAATGTTAATATAACAATAAAGTACATCATAGGATGCGAGGAAGCTATGTGCCACACTAATTGGCAGTGTATTTTTTTATTAATAATTTCAAAATTATAAATACAATTATTATACAAATTGTTATTACAAAGTATAAAAAGGCATACCTATTATAGCCGTCTGCCAGAGTCTGCTTAGTATTTTTAAAAATAAAAAATAAACCTTTAACTTTTCGTAGTAGTATAAGAGTGGGGCAAGTTGAGCATGCCTGCCCAACTAGCCCCGACTAGACTTATTAGATAAAAAGTTAAGTTATGAAAAAACGGGTAGACTTGGGACTAAATAACTAATCATTATCAAAAGTACAATAAATACATAAAATATAAACACTTACGTGATTGTAGATGGTTGTTTGAGTACGAGTCTAAGAGAAAAATGGCGACCAACAGTTTTTTTACTTTTTACTAAGAAAATTAAAAAAGGTGTCTGTTATCTTTCTCGATTGTCGTAGGGCAACTAAAGGTCGCGCGATGCGTTCTCCTTCCTCGTCCCCATCTTTCCATTATTTGAAGTATTTTTGTGACATGCGTAGTTTTAGAGATATTTAAATTGCCCAACTTGCCCCTATGCTCAACTAGCCCCGCTCTACCCTATTTTTTTTTACTATTGTTCTAGATCAGCGTTTCCCAACCTGGATTTTTTTTTTCACATAATCTTTTGTTTTTTTTACACGGATTTAATCAAATACTAGTAATTGCATTTTGAATTACTCTTCTTTTTAATAAAAAAAAAAAAAAAAAAATTATCATTATGTTAATATTAACACTTATCTATAAAGCCCATCTCTAAATGAACATATTTCTAGTTAAACCTTACGCTTCGTAGAGAATTTTTGAGTGACTATGTAATGATTTTATTTTTGCAGCCCAAAACATGTTTTTAAAGGCACCTATAGTTTGGGAACCACTGTTCTAGATCATATAGGTCTCCAAACTATGGCCCATGGGCCTGATCTAGCCCATGTGACTTTTCATCAGGTCCGCCGTGCCACAAAAGAAGCTAACAAATGAACCTAAACAGTGCAAAGTTATATGTTTTCCTAAGTCAAATGCCATTTCAAACATAAAAAAAGATCATCACAAGTTTTTTGGCCAAAATGGATAGTGCTTGTCCGGATATTCCCTACCATTATGAAAACCGATGGCTGATTATAGCTTACTTCATTTGACCCTTCCACCAAAAAGGTTGGAAACCCCTGTTCTAGATGCACTTTTTTTACTTAGTTACCCTCCTTCTATATTTTGAATTGAATTTTATGGGTAATATTGTGACTATTACTCAGAATGTATGACAGATGAAAAAGATGATATTCCTTTGTCACAAAGTATATTAGCCTAAATATCCCTTTGTAATAATAGTTATTTACTTTGTTACCAATTCTACTTTTTAAAATTTTATGGAAATCAATATAGGTGGGTAAAAACTAAAATAGGCGTATGAGGGGTGCTTCTTTTACTTTGTACCCCCTTAGGGTGGGTAATAAAGTACCAAATTTTACTTATCAAAAATTAAAAGTGATCATAATTACTTAATCATGATTTTTAAAACTCATGAATCCAATTTAAAAAGTAATAAAGATATCCTCATTCACAGTTACCCACTGATACACAGTTTGATTAGTATGTATTTATGTCATAAAAGTTGTTAAAACTGAAAGGTGCTCAATTTGTCACATTTATAAAGTGAAACTTTCTTTTTGCCCTCCTAACCCTTATTCTGCCACTCAGAAATAGCCAAGCAAAAAATTCTTTTTTTGCTTAAATTAGTTAAATATGCCTATCTAAGTGAAAAAATGCCCATGATTAATTTTTTTAATCATTAGCAAAGAAACTGTGGTTTGTATCCTACAAGATACATTGGCATTACCGATTACACAAACATATTATGTATCTTATGAGATACACTGGCATGATACTGAAATCACATTTCTTAACTTAGTTCTGATTAGAAGTCGTCATAGGGCATTTTTAATTACCTATATATATTTTTAAAATAGAATTTTTCATTTTATTTTTTATTGTAAATTGAAATTGAAATAGGGAAAGGTATCATTACTGAACACGCAACATGTACCCTGACCAAGCTGCTTTTAAGTGATTGACCACTGTGTAAGGGCCATTAAGAGGAAAAAATTAAGTTATGCCATCAACTTAGTAATCTGCTTACATAGAAGGAACTCTATAAAGAGTTCATACTTTATACATACAAGATAAAACATATGGTACAAATATGAGATCATCAATAGAATGTTGCCTTCTTTTTATTTGAAATAAAAACGTAAATGAAAAAGATTACTTAAAAGCTAAACATTTAAAATAATAGAAACTTCAAATTAAATTTTAGTTTAAAAACAGTAAAATTAGTTTTTTTCTTCTGTGAAACATAAGCGCATACTTCATACTTCTTAAAATGCACGGTAGTTAGTCCAGATTTACAGTGCCGACCGCGTCCTTTAATGCCATTTTGGTGTAGGAGAAAGTAATCTTGAGCCAGCAATCCTCTGAGTTGCTTCAACCTCATGCATTTTTCACCTTTTATGTTCCATAAAGAAAATTCTCTTCTGAAGAAGGGGCCATGCATTGCAGACCCAGATGTCAAGCAGTCGGCTATAGTTAGGTATCAGCGCCGACTTCTTATTCTGGTCCTGTACCATTGTACGGGACCGGAATAAGAAGTCGGCATGTCACCATGTCATGGAGGTCAACTCCACCCATATTAGAATTATACTCCTGAATTATATTAGGGCACCTTACCGTAACTTTTTTTTTCTTTAATGTAATACCTCATGACAAGGTTCGTAGCCAACATACGAACTCAAATGTGCAACACACCTTGAATCCAACCATTTTAAAGCTACTACATTTATTCACTGTCACACTTTATGACAAAACTTCCTCTTCCTTCTTTTTTAAGGCTCTTAAAATTGAATTGCCATAATTTTTTAAGTCCAACACGATTAAAAATCAAAGACTTTCTTGCAGCCATCTAATAAAAAATAAAGAAACAAATAAGTTAGCAGTTAATAAAGTATCAAATTGAAATTAAAAAGCAATTTAAACGAGAGAATAGGTCAAGATCCCAATTACAATTATCCCTCTAACAATCTTTGTAGTGCCTTAAAGCTGTATATCTTATAATATGCAATATTGTTTGTTAATAATCATGTCACTGTATCTTTAAATACTAAAAATGTATACTATTATCATTCCACCGTATCTTTTGAGATACTAACACAGTTTACAATACTCATTCCACTGTATCATTTATATTATATTGAAAGTGAAAGATAAAGAAGCGCACAGCAAAATCTATAGAAGTATTCTACATTTAAATACCCTCTCACTAGGGTGGAGTCGGGGTGTTAGATGTTGGAGGGTAGAAGAGAGCGACTTTGTTAGGTGGGGGTACCATGTGACCGTGTTTTACAATGTTTTTGTAAATTATAAATGGAACATTATCATTAATTAATAACAATTAATAAAAATAAATAAATGTAGAAATTATTTTTCTTCATTCATCTTTGATAATAAATACTATATTTCACTTTTTATTTTGTTCACCTATTATTATTTATTATTTAATTAGTCCATTGTTGATAAGTTACAACTTACAGCACGTGCGTCGTCGCCACGAAGACCCCCCCCCCCCCCATGTCTGAGTTTGGGGAACCACGAAAAACGATTATCATAGAATGACAGTTTATTATAGATTTTAAATAATATTGCATAATGGCTATTGACTGATCTATTTAATCTACAATGATTAGGTGCAAAACTTTTTTTTGTATTACAATTACTATTTTTTAAATTTTGTATTAAAAGAAAAATGTGTACTTATGTTCATACTATTTTGCCAACGAACTACACCATAAGTTTACTTTTATGACAAATGACAAAATATTACTCAAATGTCACCTCTGAAATGCTTAAAAGCCGCGGTTTGAGAGGTCATATTTTCAAAATTTTTTGAAAATATGAAAAAAAAATTTCCCGGACTCCCCGCAGGGGGGAGGGGGGTGTGTCCCGGTTTTTACAGTCAGAAATCTGGCAACCCTATTTACACATCATCATAAAAATTTAAAAAAAACAAACAAATAAAATAGTAAATAAAGAGCATATTAATATATACATAAATTCAACTTACCTTTGAATGACTAAATGATTTTTGTTGTCTAATTTTGCATTGTAATTCATAAAAAATGTAGATATAGATATAGCCCCCTTGATGAAAAGTATGAAACGGAATAGCTATACAATATTAGTTCCTTGCTCTCACCACTAGAGTTCAGCACAGCCTAGACCATCAAAAACATAGTTCACAGAATGACACACAACCCTAATACTCTCGCTATTACCAATAGGCACATTTCTATGCAAGAGTGAAATCAGGGCCGTACCGAGGCCTTGGCGAAGGTGGCCCTTGCCAAGGGCGCAGGTTTGAGAAGGGCGCAAAATGGAGAAGAGGGAAAATATTTTTTGATTGGTAAGATTGTTGAATTGAGCAAAATGAAAACTTTATACTTAAGTATAATTTCGGTTACGTGAGCTGCCAATTCGTGTTTTTTATGATGAGCATTAATCACATTGTGTAAGTCATTGTACTGGTTAAGAAAATTGGGCTCGTGCGGCAGGCGCTTAGCGCGGTGGCGTGCGTGAGTGATTCATGAGCCAATTTTATATTGACAACGCTAGGGCTTAGGGCCTAGCGTTGCCGCAAGGCGCATCCGCCCCACCCCCTAGCGGCTAGGGACATGCGCATTCTGTTTGATTTGATGAGCCTCTACTGCACATTCAATTTCAATCTATTGTCTTAATTCCCTATTACTAGTTGCTAGTTCCTGTTCCTAGTTGTTTTTGTAAAAAAGCTTGGACTGCACCAACAAATCACTGCAAGGAAAGACTGCCACTCTTGATGTAGCTTCAAGTTACTATCTGGCAAAAAAGATTCAAGATCTACGAGAGCAAGGTGTAAGAAAGTACACAGACAAAGCCAAATTAATTTGTGCATCAACAACCATCCACTACAGTTTTGCCGAAAAACGGCTTAGAAGGGTGAAGAAAATGGCTGGGGAGATGGCTGAAGATGAAGCACATTTAATCAGCCCTGAAAAATTGTTTGAAAAGGAGTGCTTCATTGTCTTCGACAAACTTATGAGTGAGATGGATAACAGATCTCATATTTATCAATCAATTTCGTCCGACTTCAGTTTCCTGTCAGGAAGTGTTTAAGTAAGAGCTCTGTATGTGACCTTCAAAAGTGTGCAGCGGACTTGGGAGCCACATACAGTCGAGACATTGACACAGTTGACCTGGTAAATGAAGTAGCTGATTTAAGTTCCAGGCCAAAGAACTCGTGAAAGACTTAGAGAAGGCCTCTCAGTTTGATCTCTTTTTTATGTTTTCGGTTTTATTTTCGTATATGGAGAAAATAGTTTCTTTTTTTTATTTTAATACTTTTTAGTTTTTAATATTACTTATAAAAATAATTAACTTAACGTACATTTTTGTTAAATACATATTTATAAAATGTTTTAACTTCTAACATGTTTCAGCACTTAAGCCATGATTACAGGACTCAATACAATAATTAATAAATAATTATTATTGTATTGAATTCTGTGATCAAAGCCTAAATGCTGACATATGCTTGAACATTTATTATAAATAGACTGCCAATTAGTGTGGCACATAGCTTCCTCGCGATTTTATGCTTTTTAAATTGTCAAATTTATTTAATATCCCCCCGTTTTTTTTATCTGTCAAAATTGTTTTGATTTTTAGATGAATTAATGTCTCAATTTATCAACATTTAGGTGCGCAGACGGTTGAAACTGCGATCTGTGGGCCACTTTCGACTTACTACCCAAATATCATTCAAATCGGATAAGAAGTTTTGAAGATATAGGTATAAATAAATGTATGTTTGTGCGTACGTGGAAGAGAAACAAATGAGCGCAGGAAGTTGAAACCCATTTGGGACCAACAATGGACTAGTTATGACTCGCCATCCAAATCTCATTTAAATCGGACGCGTAGTTTTTTTATGATTAGTCGGTTCGCAGAAATTGAGTGTCGGCCCGACAGACAGACACTAAACCAAAAAGTTTCCCTGATATCTGAAACGGATTCCTCTTCGGAGACACAAAAATGTTTCGTTCTTCAAAACGATCACATAGCTTCCGTTACCTTCGGTAAGCTCGGAAGCAAATATATACAAAGTGTAGCCTACTAACTAAAGGGTACTAATTTTATTATTTTATCGTTAGCCCTAAAAAAATGTAATTCTACTTATTATATTTTTAAAGTACTCATTGTGTAAAAAGTATTTTTTACTTAAGCAATAAAGTAAAGCTGTCATTATTGTAAATATCAACTTACTTTTTGTAACATTGTAAATATTTTTCCGTTCAGTATTGTACTTAATTAAATTATAATTTCATATTTGCTGTGGTGAAAAGTGAAATGACAGTTGATGTTTTATGTGAATAGACTTTTTATATCAACCATTTAACCTTGCACTGTAAAAAGGAGTTATTATAGTATAGCAAGGTGTTAAATAGTAATTTGTAGTACTTTTTTAAATAGTACTTTAATGGTACTTTTTTTACGTGTTAAATAGTACTTTCTAGTAGCAAAAACTGAAAAATTACTTAAACTTTTAGAGCAGAAATGATTAAAAATATGTTTGACTGACGTTAAAATTTCAAAAAATTTCCGGGGGGGGGGGGGGCCCGGACCACCTCTTTCCTGGGGGGTATTCCATACCCACCAGACCCCCCAGTAGGGCGCACTTTTACGGGTTCGCCATGTACGCAGGAGCACCTAGGTACGGCCCTGAGTGAAATGTATGTATCTTAAAAGATACATCGCGTGAATAAGGGAATAAGTAAAGGCGGGTTATACAAAATGGTGGTAAGCTAGGCCTCCAAAGACATTTCATAGTTGTACCCCTTCCTCTATTTAAACATTTCTTTTCATTTCCAAGCCTAATAATTGCTTCTTTTAGCTCAATTATTTTTAGTTTCCTTAGCCTTTGATTTGGATATATATATTGAAATAAGTTGTTTTTAGGAGGCCGTTTGTTCAACTCAAACTACAATAGACAACAAATATTTTTCTGATTTACATGTATTGACCCGCAATGCGATTGTTTTCATATATTACTCTGGGTTTTTCTTCTTGTTTTTTTTAATCTTGAAACCACGAATTCAAAATGGAAATTAATATTGTTTACTAAAATGAAGAACAAGAAAGTGTAAAATTAAATGTATAGTTCTTGGCTGAAGTCAATCGAATTTACTGATTGTTGCTGCTGGAATAATTACTGATGATGAAGAATTTAATGATTCGTGAAGCCTCTTCTGTTTTTAATTTGCTCAATGGAATTTGTTGTGTGTATAAATCAGCCGGTGAAACTATCGGCAATGTGAGAAGATCTTTCCTTTACAAAATGTCAAAAGGTTAGTTCACAAAATAAGCAACCCGATTTACCTCGTAATTCGTCGGTTTGAAGTAATGTTAACTACGCTTACTTGTTTAAGTAGGAAGGATCTAATAACTTAAAATGTATTTTTTTCTCCAGTAGGTATATACAATTTTTTGAATAAGATCTATAATTGTTGCTAGTGTCCACGTAAAAATCGACAACTTTAGGTCAAATGTGTACCAGTGTTGAGCAAAATAAAGTACATAAGAAATGCCTAAAAGTTGTTAAAATTCTGAATGACTGCTAAATACGGGTTGAACCTAAACAATTATTCTGGTTGCCACCTTTATCACTAGCAGTAGATTTGGTAAATCTGCATATAACGGTTCCATGGCTAAAGTGAATGGTACAGTGCCATCGAAACCTTAATTAATTTTGTACCTCGATTTGGACCTCTACCTGGTTTATATGCAGCTGGGTTGTTTTTCTTCAGAAAATGTGGGGAGCTGTCGTTGAAAATTCTAGGGCAAAAAAATTAATTTGATTGATTTTGTAAACAGCACCCTACAATTCACCTTTATCTGGTGCTGTTAGTAGAATAGATGGCGCGACCTCACTCCAATGTATTTTTTTGACAAAGGGATATCAACTCTTCTATGTACAAATTACACAGATATAATGTCATAAATGTATAAATTATACAAATGTACAGTTTGACTAAGGGATATAATCTCTCAAGTGTATAAATCAAGCAAAATTGTACTGCCAAGCGATTCTTAACCTCACTGTCTCCTTCAGTTCAGCCGTAGATTCATAAACGTAGTAACATTTAATTTGCCACATCTACTAATTGAGGTGCCTAGCAGAAAAATTGACTTGCCCACAAATTTATAAAAGCATGAAAAATAGTTATTTTTATAGCTTTCTTCCTACATTTTCAAGGAAAATTAGTCTAATCCTTGTTAATAAGTTTCTAATGGTCTCAAAAGCAACTTTTATTTAAACATAATGGTAAATCAGGAGAATATGTGCCTGTTTGGGGAGGGGCTTTAAAAAAGTGTGCGGAGCCTCACTCGAAAGCATTTACAGTTTTGATAAAGTTATATAATCTCCCGAATGTATGAATCATACCAAGTGATTCTCGACTTTATCGTCTCCTCTAGAAAAGCCAATAAATCATGTGTTATTTTTCATTTACTGGTAGCTAGTAAGCTAGTACAGTAAATTTATATTTGATTTACCTACAGTTTTGATCTGAACTGCAAAAGCTCTGGATGTATCTATTGTTATTGAATAAAGTGTGAGATTTAATAGTCGCTAAAAGTTTAAGAAATATTATTAAACTGTCAGCATGGGAAAATCAAAGTATGAGGTTGGGAGCTAATGAGAGCTCAGGATCTTCAAAACTCTAATTGGCTCCCCACCCCATTTTTTGGTTTTCCAGTACTGTGACAAAATCAACACTCATTCCACACTAACTGTAGTGATAGCCATAGGAATCAAATCAATACTATTCTCAGTTGTATAGATTCACTGAGCCTCACTCAAAGGGTTTATTGCCTAAAAATGATTGTTTTAAAAATTGTCAGCTTATTGTAAAGGTTGGCTTAGTTTTGATTCTTTCAAAGTTTATTTAACATTTATTCACATTCCCTAAGGCCTTTAAATATTTTTAATAATTTCATCAGTGGAAATAACTCATTTTTTGTGAGGGAAGGTGCCATTTTTACATCCTAGAGTTATTTAATTTTTCACTATTTACTAATATCAAATAAGTTGACAAAATCTCCTCTTGATTAAGAACTTCTTAATTTGGAATTGGCAAGTGGTCATTATTTTAAACAGCCTGGTATTATTTTGAGATATTAAGAACCATTTATAAATATGAATAATAAAAACGCAAAAGTAGAGTCTCATAGGCAATAGAAGCTAGAATAATTATTGTAGCTAGAAAAATTTGGCTGTGTTATTATTTGGCTGAGCTGTAGGGATTAGGACAACAACCTCCCTGCCATAATATGTCAATACTTATAGGGTAGTCTGTTTTAGTTTTGTACCTTCTTTATTTGTCAGGTTGGTTTGTCTATGTATGTAATTCCATTCTTAAGAGTATAATATAAAAAAAAATCAAACTTGGGCCAAAACAAAAATTGTTCCCTACTTTACCTGTTTTGTGATAACTTAATAATTAATGCAATAACATATTTAAAATTATAAAAATACTACATTTTGTTCAGTTTTTATTGTTTTAAACAGTTGTTAATAAATAACGTGTTCTTGTTCGATTTTCAGAGCTTTGTGAAATGGAATGTAAGGATGCTACACCATATGTACATATTGAAGGGGATACGACAAAGCCTTTGAAAGTTAACGTCTTCCCCAGTTTTGTAGATAATTCTTTAGTTATTGGTCCTAAATATGTACCAAAGGACTTCAAATGTGTTTATGCCACACCTCTTGGAATCAATACTTCAGGAATTTTGGGTAAAAGTTTAAAAATATTTTCTACTTAAACTATTTTTAATTATGTATTTTAATGGCTCTTGTTAATAACAAAACTACTTGATAATAGTACTTGATGATAAACTACTTGATGATAGTAACTATGTGACTGGTCTCTCCAAGAGAGGTACACATATGATTAATGAGGAAGGTGAGTGCACTCTATTTTATACAAATATACGTTCCTTAAGACATAAATACTTGGAATTGGAAGATCAACTGACTGACTCTTTTAAAATTAAAATTATATGCCTCACTGAAACTTGGATGCGTGACTCAGAAGAGAGTATGTATTGTTTACCAAATTTTAGATTAGTATCTAAGTATAATCGCTCTGACAACTCTAACAGAGGTGGAGGCTCATTTATTTATTTACATGTAAATATAGTTAATTATAAAAATATGAAAGTAATAGAAGATCTATCAATTGAAGATGATTTTGAAGTAGCGGCAGTGAAGATTAGGAGCAGTGATACTGTTGTACTATGTGTGTATAGAACCCCGACAGGTAACATTCAACACTTTTTTGATCATCTGGACAAATGTCTGTACATAGCAACCATTGAGGCTACTAATGTATACCTTGCTTCTGACACATATTAATTTACTTGACCACACCCATACTAATACTGTCAGGCTAAATAGCATATTAAGAATGTATGGGATGTATGCCACCTGGAATGAAATAACTCGCCCTTCAAGTAAAACATGTATTGACAACATCTTTACCAATGTATTGGACAGTAAGTCTAGTAAATTTATTTACCAGTTTTCTGATCACATAGCTTTCTTATGCAAAGTCAATAATATTATGAAAACTGATAATATTTTCTTTTACCAAAAAAGAGTAATCACTAAGAGTAATCGCTACCCTCTTTATGAACAGAGAAATGTTAAATATTAAAACTATCACTAACAACATTGCTGAATGTGATGACCTATGGTCAACTCTCCTAGACACTATTTGTAGAGCTCTTCCAGCTAGATCAATCAGAATTAGAACTAATAAAAAACGAGACCTATCCAAGTATGTCCCTGCTCTCTATAATATGAAAATAATTAAGCTTTCATCACTCAGCAAAGATATATGCAGTGATATAGTCAAAGATAGATTGAAAGAGGCAAGAATTAAATATCGAAAATCACTCAAAGAGGAAATAATAAAATTTAATATAAAATATGTAACAGAGAATGCTAATAATAGTAGAAAAATATGGAATTTGATAAACTTAGAAGGGATGAACAAAAATGATAAGAATATCTCTACAAATCTAACAGCTAAGATGTTTAATAACTTCTTTATTAATATCCCTAGTAAACTCATTGAAAACTTACCTGCATCCAACAAAAACCCAATGGATTTTCTATCTAAAACTGTGTTTAACCCTAAAACTATTTTCTTACTTCCTACAACTCCTGAGGAAGTTGATGAAGTAATCATGAGCCTAAAAGTATCTAAAGCTAATGACGTTTATATGATAAATAATGACTTGCTAAAAAGGATAAAAGGTATACTTAACAATGCTCTCAGTGACCTTATTGACACATCTTTTATTCTTGGTCGATTTCCATCATGCTTAAAGTTTAGTAAGGTCATTCCTATATACAAAAATGGTTGTGCTGATGATACTAATAACTTTAGACCAATCTCATTAACTCCAATCATTGGCAAAGTCTTCGAGAAAATTATAAAAACTCGACTTGTCTTTTTTTTAAATAAATGCAAGATACTTAGTAACAGACAGTTTGGATTTAGAGAGGGTTTATCTACTCAAGATGCTATTCATGAGATTACTAGTTATATTTATAATGTCTTTGAAAATAGAGATGATGTGTGATCTTAGTAAAGCTTTTGACTGTGTTAGTCACCAACTCTTACTATTAAAACTGCATCCTGCATCACTATGGAATCAGAGGTGTTGCCCTTGATCTCCTTAAATCTTACCTTGCTGATAGAAAGCAAGTGGCTTATTTCAACAATGAGTTAAGCTCAATAAGAGTTACAGAGCATGGAGTACTTCAAGGCTCTGTACTAGGACCACTTCTTTTTCTGGTTTACATTAATGACTTACCTGAAGGACCTTACCTGATGACTTGTGAAGGATTAAGTATTAGATTTGCTGATGACTCGAATTTTATAACTAAAGGCAATACTCTAGAATCTGCTTCCTCAAAAATGGAAAAAACAATAGACACAGCTAATGAATGGTTCATAGCTAACAAGCTCTCCCTTAATAAAGATAAAAATCAAACTTTAATTCATACTCTAAAAAAAAAGAACAAAAACCAATTTAATTATGCCTCGTCTATAAAAATCCTTGGAGTGACACTAGACTCTACACTAAACTGGAATGCACACATATCTACTGTTATTAGCAAACTATCTTCAATAATCTATTTGTTGAGGAAATTAAGTATAACTTTAGACGTTCATACTGTTAAAACTGCTTATTTTGCCCATTTCCACTCTAGACTATCTTATTGTATTAGAGAATGGGGTGGTGCTTCATCTGCAAGCAAGGTTTTCACTTTACAAAATAAAGCTATACGTATTGTAAACAAAGCCAAAATTGATGCTCACTGCAAACCAATATTTATGGAATTAGGGGTGATGACATTGCCCTCCATTTACTTATACAATGTCATGGTTTATATCAAACCTAAATGGAAGGAGCTAGCTGAAATGCTATATGACTTCAACCTCAGAAATAGCGACACCATTACTCAGCCTACTAATAGATTGGTTTAAACTGCAAAATCTCCTCTACATATCAGCATTAAATGCTTCAATAAATTGGATAAAAATATTAAAGATTCACCTTTTAACATTTTTAAAAATAGATTAAAAAACCTTTCTAATTACTAAAGCTTACTATAGCATAGATGAATTTTTAAATGACACATTCTAGTAATGATTGCTCTGTGATATCTTATTCATACTTTATTATTGTTGTACTCATGTTTGTTTTGTTTATTATTCATTTATCATTTTGTTTGACCTATTAGGTCAATTACCAAGCTATTGACGTTGTGATAAGCAATTCTGTTTGAACCACAATAAATTATTTATTTATTTATTTAACATAATTAGTGGTAACTGTGACAAGATAGCATCACTTCTTCAATGAAAAACAAATCATTTAAATTTAAAATAACTATTTACAACAATTAAAAGAAAAATTCATCAGTAAAGTAAAGACCTTTATCTACTTGGTACTTTTTTATTTTATTTTTATATTTATTTAAAGGAAGGAGAGTTTTAATGTAAATTTTGTTTAACAATTTTATGGCTTGTAAATCGCTGATTTACTAGTTTTGATCAGCCAATGTGTAGCATTTTCATCATACCAGTATAATCACTCCACCCGGAGTGATGATACTGGTAGCTGATCTGGTGGCATAGATATGTTGCTTCAGAACAAGGTCCTGGAAGTGAGGTTAAAATGATACCAAAAGATTTAATTTAAAGTGAATGCCACTTAATGTAATCACGTTTAACCCATTCAATGCGGGTGGATCCATGCCGTGCTAACGCGCCTGGTGGATCCACAGTGGATCCAAGCCCTCCCTTTCAGCCCTCAGTAGCTCTATTCTCCGTGCCTCGAGTAGAACCATCTTGCAAGGCTCCGTCAGGCCCGCTGACGTTTGCATCCACAGTGGATCCATTTATTTATTTATTTTTTATTTTTATTTACAATTAACTTTTAAAATTGTGTAAATTTTATTCAGTCATTAAGGTAGGTTCATAAATTGGATTACGCATTCAATGGGTTAATGTTATCAGTCGCATAGTGTGATCAAAATAGTTTGGAACAGGCCCATCCAATACCAATACATTAAACATTTTCTGTTTATTGTTATCAATATTTTGTTTATTGTGATCAAAGTTGAGATTGTTGGATTTTTACTTTCTCATATGAAGAGAAAGTATTGTAAGGGCCAAAAATTTGATTTTGAGATTTTGGAAAAGTGGTTTCTAAAATAGGTGTGACATCTGTGCAGACTCTTAGAGCCTAAACTAATGGGCCCATTTTGGCGAAATTTGGGATACATGTTCAGAAAAAAATATCCTGAGGCGAAATCGAGAATTTAGAATTTTTGGGGAATTGAATAGAGCTGTGACACTGGTGTTGTCTGTGAGAAAATACACCCCCCCCCCTCCTTAGTCTTTCTTTGTGAACTTACATCAACAAATTTACATAAGTTCGAAGATGATCTGTTTTGTTGATAAGTTTAACTTTTAAACGGAAAATGAGCCCCTCGAAATGTCATGTACATTTATTTACATACCTATATGTTTGTATTAGTTTTGTCCCTAAAGATTTATTTCGTGTTGTTCTTAAAAAAAAAAAAAGTAGATTTTAATTAATTTTTATTTTCTAATGTGTCTTCACATAACTCACTCAATAAACACAGTCTTGTGTTTATTGTTTTATTTAGAGTTTTACTTCCTTCTTTGGTAGCTTTTGCTTATTATTATCAGTTGGTTAATGTTATAACTTTGTATGGGTCCCAACGTGATCATATTAAGCGGCGTCTACTGTATATATTTAAGGCAACTTTTGCATTTTTAAGTCCTTGAAGAGGTGACTGCACTAATGATTAGGAGTAAGTAGGTTAGTTTAGTAAATGTTTATTTAGTTCCACATATACCTTGTGGTTGTAAACACTTATACTTAAGTAAGATGTAAATGAAGAAGCTTAATTTGTTTTTCATCAATTATTGCTTTAATAAATTCTATCATTACCTTTTTTTTAACATTGTAAATAACACATAACTTACACTGAAAGTAGTCAACTACCATGTCAATTTACATTATTACTCTCTATTTCCTTTATAATTATTATTGATGATTTATTCATTATTTTCTGCTATTTTAGTTTTAGGTTTAAATCAAGGAACCAAATCTGGAGAATGGCTAAGAGAGATAAACCCTATTAGGACATACAGAGTTAGTGGGAGACTGGGTGAAGCTAAAGATAACCTTTATGCAACAGGAAGGACTATTGATAAAGGTGGATATAAACATATTAAACAAAGTTCCATGGACAATTTTCTAGCTACACTTCAGAGCGCCCACCAGCGTCTCATGTTTGAGTAAGCTTTTTCATGTATGAATTTCTTAAAGCAAATAACTTGTGAAAACTTAGGGGGGTGTTATTGTAATCAATTACACTCGATTACATGTTATTGTAATCAATTACACTCGATTACATGTTATTGTAATCAATTACATGTAATTGTAATTAGTTACACTTGATTACATGTAATTGTAATCAATTACTCTCAATTATATGTAATTGTTTCTCTGTAAATATGCATACCAAGTTTATTTTAATAACTCCTATATTTTTAATAGTACTCATCTGACTTTTAAGAAATTTGGTATGGTTTATCACAGATGGTTTCTTAATAATTTCAACCATCAGCTCAAGTAATCAAACCTATTTGTTAGTTCGCAAAGATGTTGAACAGACAGACACAGGACCAAAATTGTTCCTTAATAAATTAAATGTATTTCTTTCTTGAATTTCTTCTTTCTTTTTTAATTTGGGATATAAGAAATGTTCGTTCTTTGAAATGATCACATAGCTTCTGCTACCTTCGACAAGCTCCGAAGCAAAAGAGGGAACAAATAAATAAATTATACATACATTTTTTTTTTTTTTTTTTTTTTTTTTTTTTTTTTTTGAAGGGGGAAATGCTGCATTGCACCTTCAGAGAACTTACGGTAGTCCCCTGGTGTGTGAGACTCTTACTCACTAAAACCTCCCTCCCATTCAGGCCTTGAAGTCCACTCCGGAACCGCTTTCACATTACTTCAGAGTGGAGGCCTCGTATTGAGCTCTGTAGGCTTTTCTTCTTTTTGCATTCCCTCCTGTACTAATTATTATTATAATTTTTTTTTTCCTTAGGAGACAATCTCCTCTTCAGATTTTTTTTGTCTCAGAATTTCTTCGACGAAGGTCTCTACGTTTCTCCATCGTTCCTGGCTGCTGAGCATATTTTGTATCACGTCCTCAGGAGTTAGCTGACCAATCTCTTCCTCCAGTCTCCTTCTCTCTGCAGCCCATCTTGTGCAAGTGAAGAAGGTGTGGTGTACGTCATCGATGTCGGAATCGCCATAGGGGCATGCCGGGCTTTCTTTCTTACCCATCCTATGGAGGTAGGCTTGGAAATTTCCATGGCCAGATAGGAACTGTGTCAGGTAGTAGTTAATATCCCCAAACCTACGACCTGTCCACTCTGCTAGGTTCCCTATCAACCTCTTAGTCCATCTTCCTCTGCTTTCTCTATTCCACCGTTCTTGCCATTTCCGCATAGTGAGATTTCGCTCTTCTCGTCTGGCTTCTTCGAGTTCAGCTCTCCGTTCATGAATGCGTTTCCTCTCTGATGCCAAGAGGTCGATAGGGATCACTCCTGCTATGACCATTACGGCTGGTTCTGACACCGTGCGATATGAGCTTGCCACTCTGAGTGCTCCTCTTCTTTGTACGGAAGCCATCTTTTTCCTATATTTTTCTTTCCTTAGGGAGTCAGCCCAAATCTCGCATCCATATAAGAGGATAGAGTGTGTGACCCCCATGAGGAGTCGCCTCCTGCTCGCTTTTGGTCCTCCTGTGTTAGCCATTAGCCGACTCAAGGTCGTAGTCACTTTTGAGGCTTTATCCGAAGCGCACTTGATCTGTTCCCAGAAAGTGAGCTTAGTGTCTAGTCTTATGCCTAGATATTTCACTGCGTTTTTGGTCTCGACTGTCTCTGCCCCCACTAACATGTTGATGATGGTTGGTATTCGACGCCTTGTCAGCAGGACTATCTCCGTTTTCTTAGTTGCTAGACTTAGGCCATGCTCCACCATCCATGGGCCCACTCTTCTCATAACTTGATTAAGTTTTCTTTGGGCTGCTTCGACTTCCCTTGCTACAATTACTGCTACTATGTCATCTGCATAGCCTACCAGAAAAGTGTTATCAGGCATTGCGATGCGCAGGATACCATCGTATAAAACATTCCAGAGATCTGGACCTAAGATGGATCCCTGCGCAGCTCCTGCTGTTATGGTCTTCCGGCGAACTCCTTCTGTGGTGTCGTACAGTAGCTCTCTATCCTTCAGGTAACTTTGTACCATCCTTAATAAATACTTCGGAACTCTGAAGACTGTCTCCAATGCCTCCAGCATGTCGGTCCATCTGGCTGAGTTGAAGGCATTTTTTACATCCAGTGTAGCTAATACAACAACTTTCCTGGAGCGGCGATTTCCTTGGAAGGCGGCAGCTTGTACTGTTTGGACCACTTCTTCGATTGCACCGATTGTGGATCGTCCTCTTCTGAATCCGTGCTGTTTTTCTGACAGATCCCCAGCTTCTTTGATGGCAGCATTTAGTCGTGGCTTTAGGAGTTTCTCCAGCAATTTCCCTGCCGTGTCTAACATGCACAGTGGTCTATATGCTGAAGGGGAGTCCAGGTCACCTTTTCCCTTGCTTATAAGTACGAGGCGCTGTACTTTCCACTTTCTTGGGAAGGTTCCCTCTCTAAGGCACCGGTTATACATGTTGAGGAGTAAGCCGGGACATGCACTTGCAACTGCCTTCATTGCTTCTGCTGGGATGCCATCTGGACCTGGAGCCTTCTTATTTTGCATTGAACTGATCGATGCTTTAAGCTCCTCTTCACTGAAATCCAGGTAATCACTTGTGATGTTGAGGTTTTTATCTTGTCCCCTTACTGGGTGTGACGGAAAAAGTGTTTCCACAATATTCCTCATCTCTGCAGCTTTCAGCATAGGGGTGGCCGATTTGGAACCTAGCTTGCGCATTACCAGCTTGTAGCCCAGTCCCCAGGGGTCACTGTCAATACCCTTACGAAGCGCTTCCCATTTACTGTGCTTGCTTCGACTGATAGCTTGTTGAAGCTCCTTTTTAGCTATTTTAAATGCCGAAGTCTCTGTCGGTGCACCATTTCTGTTTCTTTTTCTTGCCCTGGTGGCTTTTCGCCTTAGTTGTAGACATTTCGCCCTGGCACTCCCTATGTCCTCAGTCCACCAATATACAGGTTTTTTACCACCACCTAGTACCCTTTTGCGTGGCATGGAATCGTCACATGCTTGACGTATGAGTCGCATAGTTGCATCGACAACATTCCCTGCTGTGTCTATTTTTTTTAGAATATTATCTTTTCCTCTGTGTATTGTTGCTGTTAGTGCTTCTAGATTTAGCTTGTCTACATTCCACCTGGGCTCCTGTCTGCGGTTGGTAGCGTTTCTGGTTTCATCTCTCCGCATTCTGTAGACTATATATTGGTGGTCGCTGCCGGTATAATCTTCAATCACCTTCCATCCTTCTATAGAAGCTGCTATAGACTCAGATGCCAGTGTGATATCTGGTATCGTCTCACTGTAGCCAGGCCGCCTAAAGGTTGATGTGTTTCCTTGGTTCATCACCATCAGCTCTACCCTTGCTGCCAACTCTAGGATTTTCTTTCCTCTAGAGTTTGTCGTGGTCATACCCCACTCAAGGGCTTTTGCATTTAAGTCTCCGGCCACCACATGCGCCCCCCCTCTTTCTCTTATAAAGTCCTCCAGGTCATTCAGCTTCTCCTGGAAGTCCTGCATATTGTCATTTGGGGTGAGGTAGCAGCTCACATAGGTGACCCGATTGCTGCTCACCCAGACGAAGCCTCTGCCGGATCCATGGCTGTCGATGGTCACTTTGCTGAGATCAGGGACCCAAATGGCTGCTGTGCCCAGAGTGTCGGAAAACCACCCTGGTTCATTCTTGTCCCGGTACTGCTCACTTATGATCATTAGATCAACTTTCAGTTCCAGTCTGAGCTGCTTTAGAAGATCATCTGCGGTCTTGCTGCGGTGGAGATTGCCTTGTAGAATCTTCATGGTGGTCTTCGGGATTTAGCCTTCTCAAGAGCTTGTCTAAATACAGAACAGGCTCCCGTTCCTGGTACATGCCCAACTAGGGCAATATTTTTCTCTATGCAGAGAAAGCATTTAGGCTTAGCTTCGCATTCTTTTATTTTGTGCCCTTCTTCACCACATCGGATACAGAGCCCTTGGCCCTTCCTATCCGGCCCATTACAGTCCTCTTGTCGGTGGCCGTACCCAAAGCATGCAAAGCAGCGTATTACCTGGATTCTTCTACGTATCCGACAGTTTACCCATCCAATTCTAATGTGTGAGGATTCCATAAGTGCATTAGCGTCTCGTTCGCTTAACTGCACTATGGCCATCCTCTGTTCCCTGCTATTTGGTTTACTCACTGAGACCTTAAGTTCGCCTAAAGGTTCTGGCACCTCTTTTTGGATGGCCTCCCGGACTTCCTCCTCTGTAGTGAAGCTATCGAGATCTCTGATCTCTAGTGTGGCTCTTGGTTCCAGACATCGAACTGCAGCCATCTCTCCTAAGGCTTTCCTTAAAGCATCTCCGAAGACCTCCTTATTCCGAGTATTGCTCCCAACCTCCAGTAGCACATCCCCGGACCTAGTTCGACGAACGGTCTTAATTACTGTGTCCATCTCCTCTGGCTTCACTTTCCTGCGGATTTCTCCAAGGACCTCTGCATAGGTTTTCCCACTCAATGGTTTAATGAGAAGTGCTTCCGACCTTGGCTTCAGTTGCTTCTTTTTTCTCTTTCTTTGGTTGGAGGCAGGAGCTTTTTGTACTCTTCCTGGTGCATCTGGGTTATACTCCGGAGTTCCATTCTGCTGCAGTTTTGGTGTTCCTCCATCCATTCTTTCTCTAGCCTCCTTTCTACGGCTTCTTTCTTTCTTGGAGATGATTTCACTCCATTCCTCATTTGCGTCTTCTCTTTTCTTCTCGCCCTCTGACTCCTTCTTCTTTTTTCCAGGTGCTCTATCGGTGGGGCTGGACAACATCCTCTTCTTTGATGTGCCTAAGTTCTGCAATAAGACTGAATTGGGTTGAGCTTCCTTTTCTGCAGCCTTCTCTTGAAGGCTCCTTTCCACCTCTAGCCAAGACTTCCTCAGGCAAAGTATCACCTCAAGAGATTCTTCTAGCTGTTCCAGTCCGTTCTTCACTTCAGTGCTACTATTTTTTTGCCTGTAAGTCACCGCCTTTATCTTTTCAACTAGATCTATGCACCTTTCGAGCTCCATTAATTCTTCTAATCTAGTCTTCTCCAGGTGTGCTCTCACAGGGGACTTCTCCTGGATTTCCTCCTTGAATTCTGGTGTAGCAGGGTTTAGGGTAGTGATGTCACTTCCTGTGGCTGTCTCATCTCTTCCCTCAGGGGGAGTAGCTGTCTGCTGCCTCTGGAAATATTGTAGAATCCTCCTTTCAGTCTCCGATCTGCCGTCTCCTTCCGTCAGTATTACCTCTTTCTTCTTTCTCGGTGGTGTGTGGGTGACCTTCCTCCTACTTTTAAATTCCTCCAGGAGCAATTTCTCTGTTCTCCCTCTCTCTTCCTCTTCACTTGTTATTGGCGCCGCTGTAATGTCTGCTAGTTTGCCCTCCCCAGAATCCACAGGGCAGCCCGATTGCTCGGGGCGGGATTTAGCCAGAGGCATTCCCGCCTGGGGTACAAATTCCGTTGTTTGTGCTAGCATCATAGTTAATTCAATTTTATTTAGAATATAAGACCTCAGGGTTCAATTTAAAAAACCTTGAGGTTCTTAGGAACGGTGGTCCTAAGGTGTGTACTGTGTATGACCAAGTGTTAAGTGTAAGTGTGGAGTGTGATTGTTCTGGTGAGTGTGTGTAGTGTAATGGACTAGGAGAAAAACCGGGGGTATACGTCACGGTACCCGAACAGGTGTACACATCATCTGCCTCCTAACCGGCCTGTTTCCTGACGTTCGCTACTCGACCTAGTTGAGCATTG
This sequence comes from Gerris lacustris, assembly GCA_951217055.1. Taxonomy (NCBI): domain Eukaryota; kingdom Metazoa; phylum Arthropoda; class Insecta; order Hemiptera; family Gerridae; genus Gerris; species Gerris lacustris. The sequence continues at coordinate 84,721,102 of OX578276.1, read as the reverse complement.
CCCAGGCTTCACCACGTGGAGGTGTCAGAAACAGTTGAGGGACAAATGACCACCAAGCACTAAGGTCCAAATAAGGAGGGGAGACTACCTCACCCCCCTCAGAGGCACCTGTCGGCAAGGGGAATTGTCCCCCCAAAGAAGCCCAATATATACATACCATCATTAAAATGGGCAATAGGGCTCGAGGAAACTTTAAACAACATTGGCAGACAAATAAAAGTGTCAATTTAGCAATATTTAATGTGCTTTAAGATGGCTGACATTAACCTGACACAATCTGTGGGCAGCTTTCGACAAATCATCTAAATTTCATAAAAATAGGATGGGTACTTTTAGAGATATGGGGGTGTAAATAGAAAAAAGTCAGTGTTCATATCATAGCAACCCTAAAATACGTCATTTGAGAAATTGCACTTAAGGTAACCAAAGCATCGTTGTGATCATTCTGAATGACAACACTTTTTTATGTTTTGGATTTAAAAAATGCCTGGACAGAAATATGTTTCAGACATCAGGGAATACTTTTGGTGTCGTGTCTGTCATTTTAACCTTTTTTGCGAACCACCATATCTTAGAAACCACTGATTGACCACGATTGATGTTTCATCATAATTAGCCCATTGTTATTCCCATATTAATTTCAACCTTCTTCCCCAATGGCTTCCTTCCCCATGCACACATATCTATTTTGTTAACAGTTATATTTTTTTCATCAGTTTTTGAAGAAAAGTGGATGGTTTGTTGAAAGATGCCCACAGACTTTCCCATATTTATTTCAAATACCTTCGCATGTTTAATATTGCTCAAAATTAAGTGGTACCATTGGGAATTGAAACGGATCCAACTCTCATGGGACCATCTGTCCAATAACATGGAAGCCATTTACTACATATATTGCTAGAATATTTTTATTTGTTATTATTTCCATTTAAAATTTAATATAGTAATGTTCAAACTTGTTAAATTATATGTTGAACAAATGATCTTTAGAAGGGTGCAAATGTTGATGTAACCATCTAGATTACATCTCTCAAAGTCATTGACCAAAATTCTGTGCTCTAAGATGTCTAAGATGTCTTGTTGTGTGTGAAGTACAGCCAAGTTGTTTAGTCCCCCCCCCCTCGTGTAATTAATAGTGCCCCCCTAGTACATTGTGTAATTAATAGTGCTGTATGAAATTGGAAAAGTGCAAGTATAGGGTAGCACAGAGTGAATCTCTTGGCACTCAAGAAACATGATAAAGTGAGTTGCACTGCGAAGAGGTGCTTACATTGGGGAGGCTTGGGCACCCTAAGCCTGATAGTCGGGTGCCACTGGTTCTTGACAGTACAAACTGTTTCTACTATCTTCGGCTAAGAGTTTGTTATAATATTTAATTTATAATCATGTTGTTTTTAGCCTCTGTGGAGTGAATATGTCTAGTCAAACAGCATACGAGCTAGCATCAGGAGGCCTTATACGACCTTCTAATAAAGAGATTCCAATAATTTATTCCATTAAATGTGTCAACTTTGAACCTCCTGATTTTACTCTAGGTAAATTAAGTTATTTATATTATATTATTAATATTAATATTTTGCATGCCTATTTTGATAGCATACAAAAATATCCCATTCACTAAACATACATTATTTTTTAATTTCTAATCATGTACATGGTATTATAGGGAGGAAATTCTATGATGGCAAGAAAATTCTGCTATCAAATTTTGATGGATTTAAATATTTTATATGTCCAAAAAAGTAGATCTTTAAAAAAATATATATATATATATTTGTGTCTGTGCAGGCATATATAGCCAGCACTGCATGACTTATTTTAATGAAATTTTAAATATTAGTTTTCAGGAAAGTGTAGTCCACTTAGATTAAATAGTAGAAAAAATACTTTAAGAAACTGTTACAGTGGCAGAGCGGGGTTACAAGGCACCTAAAATAAATAAAAAATAGGGAAACTAATGAAGGAAAAGGGCGCCACTTCATCAATGGAAAATTCAGCAAGAGGGGAGATGAGGAAATCCCTCTTAACATTAACCAAAATTAATAATTATGACAGCACATGGGTTCAAGTTTCTTAATACGGAGAGAATACATTTTATAATTGGCTAGTATTGAGCATTCAAAGATAATTTATCCTAATCACCTTCAAGGCTTTACAACTTTAATGTTAATAAAACAAATAATTAATCTTCTAAGAGCACACCAATATTGATATATATACCTGTATTCAATTATTATGTTTGACATAAGATTTCAATGTCAGTTGTATTGATATAACAAATAAATATATAATATGGAGAATCCGGACTTATCAATGGCGACGAGTAAAGTAAAAGAACCAACGCAAGAAGGTAGTGGAAGTCATGTGGGCTGGAACGAGCGATACAAATACCTCAAGCGCACACGTACATCATTTAAATCATACATTACAAGACTTACTAACTACTTTAAACAGACCAAGACTTTTTCAGAGAATGACATCAAAGTGAGGGACATGGCCTTAGAACAACAGTGGCAGAAGTTCCTCAGCGTTCAAGATGAAATGGAGGGGCTATTTGAGGAAGACAAAGTGCTGGGAGAAGATCTGGCAAAGAATGAAGAAATAGAAGAAAATTATTTTAACTTAAAATCACTAATTTATTCATTACTGATACCACTACAACCAAATTCGAGTATCGGGATAGAACAGCAGAACCAATCCAGAATAAGAACCATGCCACCAAACATCACATTTACACCATATCAAGAAGAGGAAACATTTAACAACTTCATACACAGATTTGAACATTATTTGAAATTACGAAATCTTTTACCGGAAGCTTCACGGGATATCTTTCTTCATACATTGACACCGAAGTTACACCAAAAACTTTACGACTTATGTACCCCGGACATACCTACAACTAAAACTTACTTAGAGCTGGTTAATATTCTGCGAGAAAATTTAGATCCTCAACCAAACACATGGATGCTGCAACACAGATTCATAACGCGAGAACAAAAAGAGCATGAGTCAGTGACGGAGTTTGCAACAGAGCTAAGGAAAGCGACAGTCAACTGCAAGTTTGAGTGTTCGTGTAAAAAGCCAGTAACGGGACTCTTACTAAAAATGCAATTTATCAGAGGCCTCAAGGATGCAGACATTCGAACTAGGCTCCTACAAGAAAAAGAAGAAAATGTGACCTTTGATAGTTTAGTGAACATGGCAGCAACAATTGAATTAGCAAAGATTAATAGTGGTGTGATTGAAACGAGTAGGGGTTCTAGCAAGTCAGTGTTACAAATAAAAAACAGAACGAACGCTGGAAATGCATCATTAACACCTATAAACAAAAACAGAAAGACAACAATAACACAGCAATTTCAGCAACTACGAGGTAAATGTTTCCGATGCACGAGCACCTGTCACAAGGCCCACGATTGCCCAATGAAAACAAAAATTTGTAACTTTTGCAAAATTGAAGGCCATATTGAACGAGCTTGCTGCAAGAAGAAAGCCGAAATCAAGAGCATAGATATAAACAACGAAGATGAAAACAATGAAGATGATAATAAAAATCTGTATGAGATGTATTCGCTAAAGTCACGGACATCTGACAAATTCATCATAAATATTAAAATAGAAAACAAAAAATGCATCATGGAAATTGACACGGGAGCCGCGTTGAGCTCAATTTCAAAACAGGATTTCAAAACATTAAACATTTCATCAGAAATTCAGCCAACAGAGGTAATAATGAAAACATACACTGGGGAATTGATTAAACCAATAGGTGTGGCTTATGTAAGAGTTAACCACAACGTGACACGTTTCTTGGGGAAGCTTTACGTAATAGATGCCAACGTAGACCCAATATTCGGCAGAGAGTGGATACGTCAAGCAAATCTTAATTTTTCAAATATTAGACAGGTTCATTCAAACGTTACGTTAAAATTAAATAAATTGTTTGAAACTTACGAAAGTATTTTTAGTAAGGGCATTGGAGAAATTCCAAATTTTAAGGGGCATTTTCATTTACAGGAAGGGGTAAAGCCAATTTTTTTTAAACCAAGGCCAATACCTTTTGCCTTGAGAATCAAAATTGAAAAGGAATTAGAAAGATTAGTAAGTGAAAACATAATTTCAAAAGTTGATTTTTGTGAGTGGGGCACACCTGTAGTACCAGTAATAAAGCCAAATGGTAGCTTAAGGTTGTGCGCTGATTATAAAGTCACACTAAATAAGGTAATTAAAGACGAATCATTCCCAATCCCTAGAATAGAAGATATCTACGCTTCTTTAAACGGATCTAAGTACTTTTGTACCCTAGATATATCCAATGCGTACCTTCATATGAAGCTTGACGATGAGAGTGCTGAAATGCAAACCATCAGCACTCACAAGGGCCTATACAGAGTACATCGACTCATGTTTGGGGTGAAGACTGCTCCTCAAATATGGAACAAATTCATGGAAAAAATGTTTCAAGGATTGGAAGGGGTCAGTTATTTTTTTGATGATGTCATAGTACATGGAAAAACGGACAACGAAGTGCTTGAAAGACTTGAAATAGTATTTAAACAATTACAACTATTTAACTTGCGTCTAAATAGAGACAAGTGTAATTTTTTCCAAAAAAGTGTAACATATTTAGGACACGTAATTGATGAAAATAGCATACAAACATCGAAAGAGAAGACCAAGAGCCTCGTAAATGCGACCAGACCAGAGAATGTAAAGGAGTTAATAACATTTTTAGGCCTTGCAAATTATTACAACCGATTCATTCCACACCTTGCGACGCAGCTAAATCCGCTTAATCGACTACTACAGAAGAACACCAAGTATGAATGGGCGGCTGAGTGTGAGCAAAGTTTCCAACGTGTAAAGAAAGAAATTACAAGTGACAATGTACTTACGCATTATGATCCAGATAAAGAACTAGTGCTAGCAACGGATGCTAGTCCAGTTGGGCTGGGAGCAGTGTTATCCCATAGATTGCCGGGAGGTGAAGAAAAACTCATAGCAATTGCGTCAAGATCCCTAACCAAAAGTGAAAGACATTACAGTCAAATTGATAAAGAAGCACTCGCTATTTTTTGGGGTGTAAAAAAGTTTTTTCCTTACTGTTATGGCCGAAAATTTAAACTAGTCACGGACCACAAGCCTTTGGTATCCATATTTAATCCAACATCAGCCTCACCGACCTTATCAGCCACACGCTTACTTCACTACAGCCTTTTCTTATCTGGTTTTGACTATGAAATTCAATACAGAAATACTAAACTCCATGCAAATGCGGACTTCCTGTCAAGGTTTCCTACAGAAAAACCAGCATCGGAATGGAGCAAAGACGAAAGTGAACTCTACCAAATAAGTCAAATTAATTCCTTGCCCGTACACAAAAAGACAATTGAAGACGAAACAAATAGTGACGACGAAACAAAATTAATAATAGATGAATTAAAACGGGGTGGATCTTTAAAAAAGTTTGGCTATAATGACCATGAAATGACATTACAGGACGGATGTATTTTTAAAGGCTCGAGAGTATTCATTCCAAAAAAATTAAGACGAACAATTCTGGCGGAATTACATTACGGACACCTAGGAATGACAAAAATGAAGCAATTGGCCAGAGCATATTGTTATTGGAAAAATATAGATAAGGATATTGAAGATTTGGTTAGAGACTGTGTACCATGCAAAGAAAAGCAAAATAACCCACCTAAAGCGACACCGTCACCATGGACCACAGCTGGAGCACCTTGGGAAAGAATCCACTTGGTCTTCGCAGGACCAATGCAAGGTATTTACTATCTCATTGCAGTGGATGCTTATTCCAAATGGATTGTCTGGCTGTATAGTTGAAAAGCTAATGCCAACACACAAAAAAAAAAAAAAAAAAAAAAAAAAAAAAAAAAAAAAAAAAAAATGGATTGAGGTTATACCTACTAAAAATACAACGGCACACTGGTGTGTAAAAGTGTTAACGAGACTATTTATAACTTTTGGCCTACCTGCAACTGTGGTTACGGACAACGGACCACAATTCACACCTTTAAACAGTTTCTTCAAAATAATGGTGTAAAACATATGACATCGGCTCCTTTCCACCCACAATCCAATGGCTTGGCAGAAAGGGCAGTACAAACAATAAAAAAACATCTTAAGGCAATGACCAAAGAACAGGGGGATAAACAAGAACAGTTAGCACGACTTTTGATGCAGTTACGGAATATTGAAGAAACCGATGGAACCTCAGTGTATACCCTGATGTTTGGTAGAAAAGTGAGGACGCGGTTGGACTTAATGTGTGAAGGAAATTCAAGGGACAGAACAGTTGCTGGCGAGGAAACAATTCGGCAGAAGTTAAAGACATTCAATATAGGAGACACAGTAATGGCAAGGAACTACCAACGGACAGGACCCATGTGGGAGGCAGGAGAAATTATCAAAAGGGAAGGAAGAGTTATGTATCTAGTGAAGCTAAGGAATGGGACTGTTTGCCGAAGACACCTAAATCAAATAAGGGGTTCAAAATTTGGGGGGGAAACCTGATATATATACCTGTATTCAATTATTATGTTTGACATAAGATTTCAATGTCAGTTGTATTGATATAACAAATAAATATATAATATGGAGAATCCGGACTTATCAAATATAACCAATAAAAAAAAAATCATATTGTAAAATTCATGCTGTACAGAAGATTCATATTGTGACAAAATGATCTTAATTTAATAAGTCATTCATTCATTCATAGAAGGAAAATGTGTATTGTTGTTGGGTGTTAATTTTTTTTATATATTTCTACTTTACTAAATTTATAAATGATAATACTAGTCTATAATCTTAAAATATTACCCTCTTTAGTAAGAATGGACTTTTTTGTTTCTCACCAAAAACGTAAGCTTAAGTCCATTTAGTTCTGTATCATAACATACTTAAATGATTTATAATTAAAAAAAAGTCTCTAATACAAACACTTTTTTTAAGTTTGCACAATAATTTATACTAACTTTGTACAATAAAAACTACTTTTATGTGTTTTGACTTCCACTTTTTTATTTTACATACTGTAATTAAGATACATGAGCTTCTTACAGGTGAGTACGCATGCAATGCTATAAGATAAGTAATCTAATACAATGGCAACAAATATTACAGGAAAACAATTTCAAATAGATAACAACTAAAACTAAACAACTTGGCAAAAAAAAAAAAAACATTGACAAAATAATGAGCAAATAATAAACTAAGACTATCTATAATAACAATACCGATAGCAGAATTCATAATATTCTAAATATTGTAAACATTTAATATATAATTAACATATGGACGCTTTTTTCCATCTAATTATGCATAATTAATATTTAATTTTTTAAATTAATCTTACATTATTTTAGAGAATTATATAAATCTTTAATCAATGAATACTGACTAATCTCTATAATCATTGATTAAAGATCTATTATTAATATGGCTTTATTTTTATTTTCTTATTACCTTATAAATAATATTGTTATCATCAATGGACTAATAATATTTTCTCTTACATAATTAGATTTTTTTTTTTTTAACATAATTATCTGCAAGTTTTTTATAGTGATACGTTACTCGTTCAGACAGAATGCTCTAAGTTTAAGTGCAACACTAATGAAATGGAACATATCGAATACCTTTTTTTTGTTCTGTAATATAAATAATTTATTTGGTGTTGAAGGCTTAAGGTATTGGCTTAAATATTTACTCCTTGGTTCTTGGTAGATAGGGCATTCAGTAAGGAAATGCATAAGGTCTTCATTTCTCTCTGTATGACACAGGCTACATATTTCGTTAGGGTCCCAGGTGTACTTGTGACCCTTATGGTAAAAATATATTCTGTTTGACCAACTAACCCTCATCTGGCTTATCAATCTCTGCTTCTCTATTTCTACCTGCCAAGATAGATATTTCTCGACACCCTCGTCCATTTTAATATACTTATAGATAGCACTGTAGCTCGAGTTGTAAGCTCTTTCTAGGTCTCTTGAGAAGCTTTGGTCCTTATAAGCCTTCACTACTTTGTCCACTGCACACAACACTTTATCGCTTGAACAATCTTGCCACAGCTCTTTGAAACCTAGTCCACACAGCAATTGTTTCAGTTGAGAGACCCAGTTGTATTTAATAGATTTACTGTAGACAAACAAGTCTATCATACACCATCCGGGGGTATCTTTCTTCTTTCATACTTCATAATTTGTTTGATTGCGGCACATCCGACTGGTCCCATTCCTAACTCTAGTCTTTACTATATAACCGGGGGTATTTCTAGGCCAGTGGTAGATTGATTTAATGAAATGTGTGTTTACGGTTTCTATCATTTCTAAGTAACGAAGACACCAAACTTCTGCTCCATATAGTAGGGTAGATCTGACAATAGACTGGTATAATTTTAGATGTGCTTCTAAGGAGGTTGTTTTAGATTTGCTCAAGACATCTTTTACACATGCAATAGCTGAAATTGACTTTTTAATTTGTGTTTTTGCTGCGACTTGAAATACTCCTGAGGATGAAAATTTGATTCCTAAATAGCTGTAACAGTTAACTTTTTCCATGCTTTCCCCGTCGTATGAAAACGAATCGGTTTTCTTGTTTTTTCCTGAGCTTTTGAATATTACAACTTTTGATTTATTTATGTTCACTGTGAGACTGTTGCTTTTGCAATATTGATGTAAGCTTGACAACTGCTTACGGACCTGAATTGCGGTTTCGGCTAGCATTGCAAAGTCGTCGGCGAACTTAAGAGATATTATATTATTGTAACCGTCAATGGGGACTCCTTGAACGCCTTCCCGAGCTAAGAATTGGTCCACATCGTTAATAAAGTAGAGAAACAGAGTGGGACTTAAAGAATCACCTTGTACTAAGCCCTTTGTTATGTCTACTGGATCAGATAATCCCGATTGGGTTTTTACCTCGACTCTTGCAACATCGTATAATGATTTAATAATTATTATTATTTTACCACTGACTCCGCACTTAAATAAATTTGGCCAAAGAATTTCGTGTTTTATGGAGTCGAACGCCCTCTTGAAATATGAAACACACATAAAGTTGTCTTTTCTTTAGACAAAGTTTGTTACCGACTAAGCCGGCTAGAGTAAAAATGCCATCTCTACATCCTCTCCCTCTCCTGAACCCGTTTTGGCTTTCATTTACCAAGTTGATATTCTCTGCCCAATCTGACAATCTTTTGTTCAACGATTTAGTAAACATTTTCATGATTGTGCTTAGAAGAGAAATCCCACGGTAATTTTCCATTTTCTTTGGGTCCCCTTTCTTGAATAAAAAGAGCATACTTAATTTCCCCCAGGCCTCTGGAACCCGTTCACTGCTCATAATATTATTGAACATTTTATTTATTAATATAAGATAATTCTCAGGCAAAGTAACTAAATGTTCATTCATGATGTTGTCTGGACCAGGTGATTTGTTCATTTTGAGTTCACTCAGTACATCTTTTATTTCCTCCAGTGTAGAATCTCTATCTAAAAGTGGGTGTTGAACATCATAGAACTCAAATGATTTTTCAATTTCTGTAGGATATAAGATTGCTAAATGTTCGTATACCATATCAAGAGTATTGTTATTATTTTTACTTTGTTTTTTCAGTTTTCTAATTAAATTCCAAAACGCCGGAGACTCCTTTACATTACTCATGGTTTCACACATTTCTTGAATATGTTTTCGCTTTGAGGCTCTTAAAATTTTAGCGTATGTTCTCTTTTTATCTATGTATTCAACATGAAGCCCGCTGTCATTCCAATCTTTGCTGAATCTTCTCAAGGCTTTCCGGAGATCTTTCTTTGCATCGCCACATTCCGAATTAAACCAAGCTGGTTTATTCTGACCACTATTCCTTCCATAAGTTCTAGAGGTTTTTAGGCCTATGCTTTCTAGCGCTTCGCAGATTATATTTATTAATTTATTATTAATAAAATCCGGCTTTTCCTCTGTGCTTTTTTCAAATTGATCAAAGGTTTTAATTATCAAAGAGCTTATATGGTTTCGGTACTCGTTTCCCTTAACTCTATCCCATCTAAAGACAGTGCAAGTGCGGTTATAATTATCTTTATTGCTAATATGGTTACCGTTTGTATCGTTTTGATTAATGCCGGGAGCTCTTATTTTTAACCAACAAGGGAAATGACTGGAAATACAAATATCACAGAATATCTCCATATCCTCAACACCTGTTAATCCTGAGAAGTTCGTCCAAATTAAATCAATTGTACTTTTACCATTAGCATTTATAAACGTAAAGTTTCCGTTCTGGTCGCTAATGCTACGACAGTTTATTAGGTATAATGCTAAGTTTTCCATTGAATAGACCAAGTCACGGCCCCGTTTGTTAATAGTACCATCTTGTGAACGTCTAGTCCCAAATAAATTAGTTCCTTCAAACACTTCTTCTTGATAGCAACCGGACGACCCTAAGCGACAATTGAAATCTCCCCCCAGGTATATTTGAGTATTAGGATTTTCTGCACTAATTCCCTGGATGGTTTCTTCGAGTATATCGAACAGAGATTTTTAGTCTGCTGACGGGTTGAAGTATACTAACCCCACAATAAATTTGATGTTGTTATAAGAGAGGGATAAAATAATCCAGTGACTATTTGTATCTAAGATAATCGCGTTGAGATCCTTTTTCACTAAAGCCATAAGACCACAGCTAGCCCTACCTCTAGATTTATCTTTAGTTGCATTGCTATAAAAATACTGGAATTGATCTAGATAGAAGTAACAATGTTTATCTAAAGATTTGGTTAGCCAAGTTTCACTAAGACCTATAAAACTAAATTTTTTTAACATGGATTTATGTTTATTATCTAGAAGATTTACCCTGCTAAAGCCTTCGCAGTTCCAAAAGAGTAGGTTGAAAGAATCTTCGTTCTTATGTTGTACCGCTTGAGATGTCCGAGGGTGTTCTAATCGTGTGTATGGTGATCTTGCCGAGATGTCCGTATGTGTTACTGTAGGTCGCGTAGGTCGCCGGCTGGGCCGACCTCTGCCATTAAAAAAGTCTTGAGAGAGCCATCACGTAGTTTCCTCTTTTTTGTTTTATTTTGATTTGTTTCTTGTTGATCATGTAATTCCTAATTATCAATGTCTTGCCTAAGCAGTATTGCATTTTGTTCAGCTGATCCGGCTTGAAGATCTTTTAGACTATAAGCTGTTCCTTGAATTATAGCTTTGTCCCCTTTGATAGATGCTTGCTTGTTTTGGGACCTAGCTTCTTTGACATAATGCCATAGCATCTTCCTCTGGTTTCTTGTTTCTGGTGGATAGTCGTGAGAAATACTGAAGTTTGTGCCCGCCAACTTATTTGTATTTCTTAATATCTCATACTTTTTTCTATTAGAAATAAATTTAATGAGAACCGGTCGATTATAGCCGCTACGTATTTTCCCAAGTCTTTTTACCCAATCTAGATCATTAATTGTAAGATCAGTATTCATTGACTTCCACTTAGTGAGTACATAAATTCCACTGTGTTTATTCTAAGTATCACTGTGTGTGTATTCTGAGTACTACAAAGGATGATTCACGCTACACCGAGCCGGGGCCTTGCTGTGCCGGGCACAAGTCCTCCCATCGTGCCCCGTCCGAGCCTTCACATACATGCTACAACGAGTAGGGAACGAGGCGGGCACGGGCCGGACTGTCCTCTACTAGGCGACCCGAGTTAATTTCATATCTAGTGCGTGTGCCTCGGCACGTCCCCGGCCCGTTGCAGTGTGAATCATCCCTCAACGAGGCGGAGCCGAGCCGGGCACGTGAAAACAATGTACCCCAACGTTTCGCCACCGAGCCTCGGACGAGGCTTGGTCATGACTCGTGTCATGCCCGTTGTACTGTGCATTGTTTCATTTAAAATCTATACAACATTTTTTCAACGAGCCTCGTGCCCAGCACAGCATGGCCCCGGCTCGGTGTAGCGTGCATCATCCTTAAGTGGGTATTCAGAGTACTACTGATTGTTTATTCTGAGTATCACTGTAATAGTACATTACGTGTCGAGTGCGGAGAGTAGCATTTTGCATGCGAGTGTGGAGTTTGCACCCGAGCGATAACGAGGGTAGTAAAACTACACAAGCAATGCAAAATACCGTTTTCGCACGAGTTGCGTACCGTACTTTATCTATGATTGTTAGATTTAAATAATAAATATAGAAAAAAATAAACTTGCTGTATGTAAGTTCATATCTCTCTCTTGATAAAGATGGCATTAATTCTTGAATCAGTCTTATAGTATTTTTTGCCGAATTAATTATTTCTTGAGGAGTATTATTCTCCACATTTTCGTCAAAGTCACTTAATTCACTCATTGTTTTTCACTAAAAACTCGATATAAACAGTTACTTTAATAAAATAATAGCAAATTAGTTTTGTTAAATGTAAACAAACTCGCTAATCGTTCGTATAGCTGAAGAATTCCTCTTCTTTACCGCCCTATTGTGTTAAATAAGAGGAATTCTTCAGAACTATGAGACGCGCGTCCGCAATGAATACAAGTACGTAAATAATCACTTTCTACGCATCTAAACAGAGATACAATGTTTATATTTCGTATTAATCGTAGATAAAATAAATGTTGTTTTTAACTACAAGGGCAGAGTCCAACAGAATTCCATCTTTTCGATGTAGGCTCCAAAGCTGGAATGAAATACTAGCGTTGGGAACCAATCGATTGAAAACAGTCGACTAAACGGTTGTTTCAAAATATTCATTCATTCGGTTGTGGATATCTAGTTTTCATTCAACTGATATCAGTCTATAGTTTGGAGTTGTATTAGTTGTAATTCGGACGTGTATATGTGGACGTGTGTATAACGAGATAACGAGTGTCATGCACCTTCTCACCCCTCCTCCGCTCTGAGCCCTTCACCATCGTTCCTTTCCCCTACCCAAAACCAAAAAACATCCGAATGAAACATTTGAATGAAAAATTCGATTGGATTCAGTCTCAGTCTATATTTTTTCATTCGAATGAAAACGATGTCGTAGCAGGCTGTAGTTTGGGACGAGATAACGAGTGTCAAGCGCCTTCTCACTCTCACCCCCCCTCAGCTCTGAGGCCTTTACGGCCTCCACCGTACTACTCCTATATAAAAAAAACCATTCGATTGAAACATTCGACTTGCGGGTTCAGTCTAAGTCTATATCTTTATTCATATACCCTATACCCGCTATGAGACTGTTTTCAGTCGATTGAATTCAATCGACTGTTTTTTCCCGAATCGACTTATTCATTCGGTTGTTTTTTCTAGTCGGTTGTCCCAACGCTATGAAATACCATACTTAACCCCAGTATGGTCAAGAGCACAGTGGAAAATAGGCTATGTTCTCCCTCAATTATGCTTAATTCTCGGTCGCAATCGGTGCATAGCCACTCTCTATGCATGAGCATGCGTCCCCACTCACTGGTGTGAACATCCATGAGCTTCCCCACGGACGTTCATGTAAAATACATGATACCCGGCCACGACCAATGGTGTCTAAATTCATAAACACAAAGCATTACCCTATACTTGAAAATATCTAAATTATCTTCATTGTAATTTACAAAATATATTTCTGAGGCCGCAAATAAAAAGCGAGTAAAATTAAAAGCTTAAGATTTTCAATACAAAACCTCCCACAGAAGCCACTTTTCAAAACTTATGTTTGTGAGTTATCTTTGGGCTGTCAAAGATAAGGTACACTTCTAGTGGGAGCAGGTGCAGATGTTTCTTCCATTTGCTCAATTGCAAGTCCTCGCTTTCAGTAGGGGATAAACGGGGATCATATAGAATACACACTGATAAATATTTGCTGTTTAAATTTAATTTACTCTGAATAAAACTCAGGGTTTTATGTGTTGCACAAAATCTAAAAAGAGACCCTTTTTTGTGGTTTGTTTTATTATTATAAATTCATATGTTATGATTTTGGTAGTATTCATACTACGGAACGATTAAATTTTAATTTAAATCAAATTATAATTATTATTAACTACGGGAAACAGACAGAGAAAAATAGACTCCAGCGCGGGGATTTGAACCACCGGCCTCTATATTTCCAGTATAGCGCTCTAACTGCACATATTATTATATGTTATTTATATATCATTATTATATTATTGTTATTATTATTATTATATAATATTATTATTGTTTATGTTATTATTATATATAATCTATTATTATTATTATTATTATTATTGTATTATTATTATATGTGATTTTTTTTTATCAATGATTGTTATGATCTTGTAGCTACTCTAATTTTTTTATTTGTTTCAGAAATCCACTGTGTAAATGAATATGAATCATACTTAATGGCTATTATTCATGATGCTGGTATAAAATTAAGGACTGTTGCTCATTGTACTAAAGTGCAGTGTATTAAGCATTCTTTCTTCACTTTGGAGTATGCCCTTCTAAAAAAACACTGGACACTACAGGATGTTATAGTCAACTTAGCTAAATGTACACAAACTATACGCGCCAATTCAGAGATAACTGAGCGATTTATGTCATTAGAAGCTTCTAGTTCTCGGGCACCAGTTACTTAAATTGTTTATAGTAATGAATATATATACAGGGTGGACCAAAAAAAAACGCACTTTTTTGAACACTTATAGCTCTGCTTCTGTAATAGGTAGAGATATGGGGTTGCTTCTACTTTAAATTTTGTATCTATAACTTTAAACTATAGGTGAAAACCATGCAATGACGGTTTGAAATAGGGTCTTAAAAAAAGTCGTTGTCCAGGTATTAATCATTGTCTGGTATTAGAGTTTTGATAGAATAAATTACCATATCGTGAAGGGGGGAGGGGGGGTTCATTGTAGGTAAGAGGTAGGAGTCCCTCAGTGTTATAACAAACATTGAAGATGTGTTAAGCACAATGTTGCCTGAAATTGAAGGTCAAATGCTAAATTACACGTTTACTTATGCAAGATAGTGCCCCGTCTCATCGCTCCTTGCAAACTATTCAATACTTGCAAGAGAATTGCCCAGACTTCAGGCAACATTGTGCTTAACACTTCTTCAATGTTTGTTATATTATAACACTGAGGGACTCCTACCACTTACCTACAAAGAACCTCCCCCCCCCCCCCCCCCCCACCATATAGTAATTTATTCTGTCAAAACTATAAGACCAAACAACGAGAATTACCCAGACAACAACTTTTTTTAAGATCCTATTTCAAACCGTCATTGCATGGCTTTCACCCAATAGTTTTTAAAGTTATAGATATGAAATTTAAAGGAGAAGAATGTAGTTTAGTTTTCAGACCCTGCAAACCTCATATCTCTATCTATTACAGATGCTGAGCTATAAGTTTTCAAAAAAGTGCATTTTTTTCCCCCCACCCTGTATATGAAAGTAAAACTCTAGATATAAGTGTTAAAATAATTAATTAAATATAGTTTGGGTTTCATTTTTTTCTTAATTTTCAAAGCACTTTCTGTGTGCTCTGAGAACTGTTATTTTTAAAACATGCGTTTCCCAATAATGAACCTATATTAAATTTTTATTCAGCTTACATTCTTCTTACTTTCTTATATACCCAGTGTATTTAGAGAGGAAGTATTGTGATGGCACAATAATTAAATTAGTAGATTGTTCCTTGTAGTTATAAATTCTTGATTAGTTTGGTCTTATAAGGAAATTCAAATGCCTCACATTGCAATAATTCCTCCTTGAATTATTTTCAAGCTGACCGACTAGCTCATTACATTGAGTCAGTTATTGTTTTATATCAAAATTCTTGAAAGTACATAAATACTTATTTGAATCTTACATATTCTCATCAATTCACCTGAAATCAGGTGCTGTCAATTACACTATTATTTAACAATATCTCAGACATTGAATTACATAAAACTACCAAGAACAACACATTTCTACTACCTAAATCAACTTAAAACTTACATATATTTGTCCTTAAATCCACCATCTGGATTAAAACATTTTAAGGTCATCTTAGTTGAAAAAGTATGTTTTTAAAAATGTCTTTGTCGAAGATGCAAATTTGTGCGGCTACTGAACCTATTTCTTATAAAATTTGTGTTTATATTCAGAAAAATCATACCCCTTAGGCAAAAAATGTTTTTTTTTAAAAGTAAAAAAAAGTATGTTTTACTGGAATGAAAAATTGTAAAAAAAAAAATTATAAAATTGTTTATAGGATTTTGATTTAAAATCTCTTTTGATCCTCTTTCTGGAAAAAATCCAGTTTCTGTAGATAATGGCCCACAATTAATTATATGTTAAAACTTTTTTTTTTTTTAAATTGATTATTATTATTTTAATAGTTTATGAGATACCATTGTGACTGTGATATGTTTGATTTTTAACAATAAAGTATTGTTAAATTTTTAAATAGATTAAATTGTAATTAAAGTATACTGATACTATTTGTTGAGTTTATTATTACCATTATCTAATATTACATTGAATTTTTTATTCATGTTGCATTTATTTTGTTCTATTCTTTATTTTATCTCTTCTCTCAGTAAGAAGCTAACGCCTTTTTTTACTCATATGGATTTTTTTTTTTTTTTTCAATATGGAATAAAAAATATATATTTGATTATTATTTAATGTGATAAAGTTTCTATGATTTCAATTTTTTTTTTTTTTTTTTTTTTGGAATAGAATTTATTGTATGCAGATATCATTCTTGATTGTTCCTGTTTGATTTATTTCTAACTATTTTTAAGAGGAAGAAGGGGATGACTGCTATAAATTGAGTTGTACCATTGTTTATGTCATTTGTCTGTGAAGTATCATTGCAAACTTCAGTGATTCTAATAATATAATAAGTATTAATAATCATGTCAAAGTCTTCAGTATTAGCTGTTTTCATTGCTATTACCTTTATAACTATTAGGTAAGTTAATTTTATTTTAATTTCACTTAATAATTTTATTACTTAGAGATACTGAAAAAAATTATAAATGCACATGATTTGTGTATTTGTACTTATTCGCTTTAACTTTTACTTATTACTTATTACTTTTAACTTTTTTTTACTTATCCCCAAGTTATTTTTTTCAAGGATCATCTATCATGTGGAAATATAAAGTATATGTGCTTATACCCAAATTACTTATACTCCATAGTAACTATTTTATAATTTTTATGGTAAAAATATAGCCTACTTAATTTTAAAAATTAATTGCTTCTACTGAGAATCATTGTAATTAGAGCTTAAAGAGCAAAAATGATCAGTTTCTACTTGAAACCCCTTAAAATAGTTAATGTTTAGGACAGGCTGGTTTCAAGCACTTAGGTTGTTTGTTGTTTGGTCATCAGTGAACTTAATGGCAACTAAAGTGGTTCTCTTAAAATCAACTACTGGGTAGTTTTTTGGGCAATTAACTGAATGGGTTAGCTCTTTGAGTTTCATTAACTACTTAAAGTTCTAACAACTATATTTACCACTTGAATTTTTAATACCGGCTGTTACTAACAAATTTTATACTGTTTACTTTGTCATGGGTTTTTCTATAAAAATAATCAAATTGAAACTAAGTAATTTGATTGCATTTAGATTTTTACTTTCTCATATAAAGAGAAAGTATTGTGATGGCGTGCAAAGTCAATTTTTAGATTTTCTCTTAGTTCAAAAAATTAGTTTTTCAAAAAAGTCTGTCTGTCATCTGTGCAGACGCAGGGAGCCTAAACTACTGGGCTGATTTTGACAAACTTTGGCATACATGTTTAGAAAAATCATACTCCGAGGTGATATTTAGAAATTAAGTTAACTCCAAATTTTGGGACGCTACTCCCCAAAAACTTTGAAAAAACATGTAGAAAAATTATTTCTCTATAATTTAATATGATATTGATTAAAAAAATTTAATTTAAATACGAGTCTAACAATATAAGCTGTTTTCCCGGGAAAAATCTAGTTCATGAAAAATAGTTTTAAATGCCGGGTTCAATTCCCTACTAAGGAGAAGTTATTTTTATGATACATTTTGAAAACATTTTCAATAATAATTAAATGCCTACGAAAACTCAAAAATTAGTTACTAGAAAACACTGGGCTAAGTGATGAACTCGTATAATATGAGAAAGTTTGTCTGAGTTGTCTTGGACCAATTATTTTACTCATAAGAATATTTTATGGTAAGAATATTTAGTTTTCTAATATTATTGTATGCACAATTAAGATAAATGTGATATTAAATTTATTTTTTATTAAAAAATGGTTATTTATCATGCCTAATAATTTAACAGAAAAATATTTCCATCTAACAAATAGCCTCCAAAATGCGATTTGAAGAGGATAATTAAATGAATGTTGTACCTATAATATAGTCCTGATCCTTTTCTCTAAGTCTTAGGAAATTTAACTATTTAGGCATTTCATTGCTTGGCTTACATGATAATAGGAAATACACCCACAGATTCTAAGCATACGCCTCCCGAAGGGTGAAGGCTTGTTATCCGGATCACGGTGGAAGACCGGCAACGCACTCGGTGTCATGTTAGTTTATAAATGTCTTGTTGTCATTCCTTTTTGTAACAAGGTAGAGAATGAGAGTATATTATTTTTGTGTCGAGTTTAATAGTTTTGTTTGATTTCACGTTTGTAATAAGATACCGGTAGTAGATAGAAGGGCAGTAAGCGGGTAGCGAGCTGTTCCTAACATTTGTGGCGCAGTCGGTAGGACCTATGAGGTATTTTCAAGACTGGCGGTAAGTGAAAGCCTGCTGTTGGTCTCATATTAATTTTAACCTTCTACCCCCATTGCTTCCTTTCACTTGTGCACAAACTTGTTTTTATTTACAATTATAACTTTGTATTATAAATTTGTGTTTATTAATTCATAAAGTTCGTTAAATGTGTCCCTAAGATGGTCCCATATTACTTGCACCATCTGTGCACATTTAATGTTAAATAAAATAAAATAAATGTAACCCTACTGGGAATCAACGCAAACCCAGACCACCACTCATTTTAATTGGAATTCACAGTAGGTGAAGGAAGTTACACTATTTGGCAGTTGATTTTTTTTAATTTTTGGAAACTCTTTAATGAAGAACTCTTTCTTTACCCTTTTTTCCTAATTGTTACTTTTGCTAAATAATAAATGATGGTTTATGAACCTAAAAAGTTGTGATTAGGTAAGTTGGTTATGAAGAGGTCTTTGGTTCTAAAATTCTTTTAGAATTGACTTAAATGCCAAAAATGAAAGGAACTAGAATTTTTACTGGTTTCAAACTTGAGCCCAAGCTATTCTCTTGTATTCAGGATATAATAAAAGCTGTTAACAGTTAACATGAATGAAGAAGACCTTAAAATTAGGAATTAAATATAAATTGCTAATTAAGAAATATTTTGTGTTAAATATATTATTAAAAATAACATTATTTAATTGAACTTGGCTTTAATACTTTAATTATAAGATTAGATTTAGTTTGCTTTGATGTGGTATCTTGTTGTTGTCAATTTATTTTCTTATTTCTTTTTCACTGGCTACTGTGAGAATATTTTTAATAAGGTAAATTATTAAAAATAAAATTCAGTCTTACATGAGAAATCATATCATATATATTTACTCTAAACTATCAGATTCCAATAATTGTAAACTAGGGGTTGCTGGAAAATGTTAGCCGTAATCAGTCCGCCACAAATCAAGCACTGCTCTTACCTAAATTAAATATTTATTTTTTATAGGTTTGAAACTAAAACAAATTTATAAAAATATGGTAAATACTTTTGAGGACTTTGCAATATGCAAGTTGCCAAAAATTGGTTGTCAACTATCTTCTTGGCTCTTTGCCGTTGGCTGGTAATTTGATCAACACAGTGGATAATAAAATAGTCTTGAAGGGTACTAGTTGTAAAATTAAGTATACACATGATCAAAGCTACAATGTTTTCAATGTGGTTTGTTACTACTCCTGTATAAATAATACAAATAATAATGATCTATTATTTAAAATTTATTTGTTTCAATTTCTAATCAAATTTTTATTAAAAATTGAATGTTCAAATTTCCAACTTTATGTAATGTTTAACCAATTATTTGCATATGGGATCACTTGAATAAACAATATAGCTGTAGTTATGGAAAGTGCCGAAATTGACCTTCGAAAATAACCTTCAACATCCTTATTTTTATTTTATTTTAAAATTCTTTATTTTTTTTTTCATTTAAAAAGTTTGTTAAGGAAACAGAATGTTCTGTTATAAGAAATTAACAATATAATGTCTAACAAAATAGTTTATTTAGGCTAGAAAGAAATAAAATGGATTAATTACAATATTTCATCATTTTTATTTAGGTATTCAAATGCAGAAGGAGTAGAGAACTCTTGCTGGTGTGCAGGCATGGATGGACCAGATGCTATGAAGCCCCTCATTACTAAGCCAATCAAACTACCTCTAGCCTGTAATGAAACTGGAAAGTGTTCTGAGCTTTGTGTCTCTTTGGTAAATCATTCCTTTAAAAAATCATGTAATTAAATTGAGATGTAGAACTACCTTGAAAAGTGCTGACCACAAACCGATTGTTTTTGTTTGTTTCTTTTTTCCATGACATGGTTAATAAAATTTTACAGGGGTGTAAAACCTATAAACATTGACGACATGTTCACGACAGGTGGGTTCATTGAACATTATTGAATAATGTTATATTATTATTAATTATTAAACATCATTGGACATCAACCTCTAGACAGATTCACCACAACATAATATTAACACAACCCTGTTTACCTAGTAGGGCCTTTGGGGTGCATTTTGAAATTGGCTTACTTTAATTTTGATTTTTTTTTTTTTTTTTTTTTTTTTAGGCAAAAGCAACTCGAGAAGATCCTGAGAGTCTCAAGAAAACTTGCGAAATAATTAAAGAAGCAAACCAAATAAAGGTATTAAGTTTATTAATCTAAAATATGAAATTAAATCAATCTACAATATCAATATCTCATGACCAAGTCTTAATATGAGCATTACAATATAGAATTAATTTTTACAAAAGGATTATTTTTAAAGAGATTCTGAAAGAATTTCTCCAAGGGTCTCATTTGTTTAGGGCAGTGATTCTTAAACTATCAGGCCAAGAGAATGCTGGGGTTGCGAAAATTAAATTAAAACAACTTTTTTTTTTACTTTGGTTTATTTTTGAACTTGAAAAAAATCTGAAAACTACTTAGGAAATTTTGGAAATAATATAACTACTTTTTTATAAATCTATTGTTTAAAAAAAAAATCTGATTTATGTATTGCTTTGTATGTTTTATTTCGTATTTAATACCTGGTGTCAGAAAAAGACTTGTGATGAATGATTGTGCCATGATAGAAAAAAGATTAAGACTAAAGAAAGTAAAGGTTAAGGGAGTAAGAGTGTTGTATTTATTTCTAATTTTGTTTTAAATGAATAAGTAATAAGCAGTTACTGCTGTTATCCTAGATGATAATCGAATGATAGAATTTAAAAAACTAGATGTTTCCCTTCTTATTTTTGATTAAATACTACTGCAATAGCAATATTTTTTTTCTACATACTTTTTACTTTATTTCACCATGGCTATGCTGGTGTACAGTAATTAGTTTAATGGGGAGCAAGACACACTATCATGTGATGTACATAATTGCAGTAGAGCCTATTTCTATGATTTATATGAAGGGCTCGGATCGATATGCTCGATAAAATCTCCAGATATGCTCGAAAACCATATGTTTTATGCTCGAAAAACCCATTATATGCTAGATAGATATGCTCGAAAAAGCCCATTATATGCTGTTAAATATGCAGAATATGTTTGAAAAACACTGTTTAAAACTATAGAGAAGACAGTGAAACGAAAAAATTCTACAACTTATCTTTATATAGAAGCAATATTTAAATTGTATGTATGATACACTGCTATATCTTTAAGTTTAAAGTATATGTATGAGAAGTTTTATGTAAATGTTACAATTTAAAAGTTTATTTACAAAATGTTCAGTATTAGGCAAGTTAATGAAGTAGACTGGCATTGGTCTGTAAATCAGATTCTTTCTGTATTTTCACTTTTAAGTAATTTTCTTAAATCGGCCAATAAAATCTTTCAACGTCAATTGACACGAGAGGTAAATACTTAACTGATGCTGCATCTTGTGCAGAGTAGTTTAGAAAATCGTCTGACATTGCAGACTCCCCGCTGCATCTTCTCCAACTGGGATTTTTAGCCAGCTCGAACTCAAACTTTTTTTTCATGGTTCTCTCGTGGTGGTCAGGGCCCTAATGAGGGGGGGGGGAGAATTTGAATAAAAACAAACTATTTAGGCGAAAAACCACAAGAATATGCATTTATATGCTTTTCTTAAAACAGGAATTATATGCATTTATGTGTTCGATAAATTTAAATTCTGTTGGTCCCAGAGAGGTGAAAATACCACCAAAAGGCTTCTTTCAATGTGTACTATTCAGGAAAAAAATATGCAAATATGCTCAAATCCGAGCCCTATTTATATGTTTCTCTTTATTCTTTAATTTGATTTAATATTACCAATTATTGATTTAAAATTAGTAGCTTTGATATTCAGGGTGGTCCAAAAGTCTCTCCCACCCCCCCCCCCCCCCCCCCCACCCCCCAACTTTTGAAAGGTTTGAGATAATTTAATGAAAATTGGGGGATCTGTACCATGTAAAGGGAAGTTTGTATTCATGCAATCCCGCTCTAGGGGTAACCACCCACTTTTCCCCCAGGCCATACAACTTCAAAATTTCAAATTGGAGTGTATATTTTTGATAGCATATATGGATTCTATGCTGAAAAAGAATAAAATTTTGAAGTGGCCTGGGGGCAAAGTGGGTGGTTGCCCCTAGTGAGCGATTGGATTGCATGAAAACAAACTTCCCTTTACATGGTACGGATCCTTCAAGTTTTATTAATTTATCTCAAACAGTTCAAAAGTTAAAGGAAGGGAGACTTTTGTACCACCCTGTAGATAAAAATTCTTATTGGCTAATTTATATACATAATCATTATGGGGTTCTTAGTAAAACTAATGTCAATTTTTTATCTGTGGTAGAACCTATGGCGGTCTCTAAACCAGTGTTTCCCAACCTTTTTTATGTCGCTACCCTCTAAATTTCCACTTAACATTTTCGCGACCCTGTAAATGTAGTGTATCGCTTATTGCATACCCTGAGGAT
Source organism: Gerris lacustris (assembly GCA_951217055.1). Classification (NCBI taxonomy): domain Eukaryota; kingdom Metazoa; phylum Arthropoda; class Insecta; order Hemiptera; family Gerridae; genus Gerris; species Gerris lacustris. The sequence goes on along the minus strand of OX578276.1, from coordinate 84,697,913 downwards.
TGCAAGGATTCATACATAGCTCCTAGAGCCTGAATTCTAATAAAATCAATACTGGATTAGGTAGGCTGATATATTCTGAGCACACTGATCATCTTAATATGGTTAGTGGCATTGCTTGATTTGTTTATTTTTTTATTGTGTCTATTTTGAATTATTTCAGTTTTGTATTAGCGACAAATAATTCCTGAACTATTATAATGTTGACATTATGATTTGTCAGAAATTTAAAGTAAAAATATTAAAGCTTCTAGCAAGTTTTTGCTTATTTTGCCGCTTTATTTTTTATCAATCTTTCAAGTATTTGTTTTTATCTTTTCCTGGTAGCATTCCTTTATTCTTATGACTTATTCATATAATTTTTACTTTATTCAATTGAATTTATATACTTATTTTAATTCCGTAGAACTTAATTGTATATTATGTTTTAAGTATTTTTCAATTAATCCCTATAATTTCAAAGATTTCTTGCGACCCTAAATTATTTTGTCATGACCCTATTTTGGGTCACGACCATAGGGTTGGGAAACGCTGCTCTAGACAATCAATATTATTGAATTTATTAAATGCAATTTTATTGAACTTCTGTTGGTAAGATTGAAAATTTGTGGGTAAATATTATTAATAATCCAGAGTCCAGGGGCTGCTTAAATCTACTTAGGTAATTTGTCTTCTAAAGAAAATTTTTTAGACCTTGTTGACAAAAAAATATCTGGACTCTTGATTTATTAGTATGTATCATAATTTAAATAAAAAGATACTCTTGTGTTTGATAACATAAATTATGTAGCTTTAAGATTAACCTTACAGTACTCAATCTTGTTGACTAATTTGTATTAATTTCTCCACAGATTCATGTGTTTTCAAAACTCTGTGAAGGACCCTATGTGTACTCTGGTTTTAATTTCGATACTCCCCTTTGCTGCAACCTAGGAAAATTCCTAAGGTGTCCTGGAACACCTGCTGTTGAAACTCCTCCTGTGCCACACGTTGCCTGACCTATGTGCTACTACTAGAATATTTTATCTTATTCTTAATATTTATGCTTATTTGCTTCATCTTATGCAAAAGCTTTAATCTGTAAATTATGAAAACTGTTTTTCAAGTAACCTGGTATCAATCAGAAGGTAAATGGAATTTGAAAAATTAAACTATTGTTTATATTATAAAATAATATTGTTTGTTTTTGTTTAATATTTATTTAATTTACTATTTGGTATTTATGCTGCATTAATTTACTGTTAATTGTTACTAAATATTTATTTATGGTAGACAATATCTTAAATTATGTATGTGCTTTCAGTACATGCAAAGGGTAATCATTTTAACAAACCAGATGACTTCAGCTCAATTTAACAATATAACAACCCTTTACTGACATAACTCTGAAATTTAGCTCACTTTCATTGTTATTGTGCACTGAGACCGTCAAAAAATATAAAACATGGTAATAAAAATCCTTATACAACTAAAAATGATTGAAATGGAAGTACTTCATAATAGAATGGCTTTGATAGGAAACAATTTTGGACTCATGGCTGTCAATTTTTTTGAATCAACACAGTCTAAAACCTACTTGTCCGATTTTAGTGAAATTTGTATAGTAGGTCATAATTAGCCCATTGTTGGCCCCATATTAGATTCAACTTTCTGCTATCTTTGGTTTCTCTTCCACTTGCACACAAAGATTTTTTAAATATATGTAATGAAATTAAGTAAGTTTATCTTTAAAAGTACAAAACATATTTTTTAAAAAATTAGATGATTTGTTGTAAGATGGTAGGTAAACAGAAACATTTCGGTGGGGGCCCGAGCATGACTTAAAATTTATGCAGGTTTAGCATAACCGATATTTTATTAATGCAACAGCTGTATTCCCATCCTTCTCTACAAGGTGTGTTACGGGTTATTATCTATAAATGAATACAGGGTGTAAAACTCATAGTGTTTTTCATTTTGGTTAATACTGTGACTAAAACCGAATAAAGCACCGCAAGATATATTAATATCTATTAAAGAATATATTTTTAATATATGACTAAATAAACTCATTATTCTAACACCCAATAAAAATTCTACTTTTACAGCTTAAAATAAAAAAAATAAAAAATAAAAAAAATGCTATTATAAGAATTTCTTAGAGACTTTCAAACATTATACATATATAATCTTGAACATACTATTAGGCTATTCTGTCCTTGCAATATGTTTCAATTAATTTGTTATTAGAACAAATCTATGTCAGAAAAATAAAAAGAAATTCAGTTAAAACATACGAGTTTCAAATTTGTATCTTAAAGAGACTCTATTTCACTCTTAATTCTCAAAGTCAGCATACCATCAATTTAAAGGTCTTTAAGAGTAATTAAAGAATACGTAACTATCAAAAATTGATACCTTTAATTTTTTTTTATTAGTGGGGGGGACATTTTTTTTAATTTTTTTTTTTGGGGGGGGGGGGGGTAGAATAGCTGTCATTTGTAAACACGATATATTTTTGTGACAGAAATTTCAATACCTTTAAAATGATACCCAACTTTCAAATTTTCAACTCCCGAGTTACGGCCCCCTAAAATTTCAAAAATTTTACTTATTTAAGACCAACTCCCGGAAATTTCATTGGACCAAAGAGATATATATTTATGTGTTTTGGCCCTTTTTTAGGACCTATCCTAATGGGGTAGTGCAGGGGGGGGGGTACATTTTAGGTTTGTCTTAATTTTTTGGGGGGTAAAATGGCCGCCATTTTGGAAACGCGATATATATTTGTAATCTACATTTCAATACCTTTGAAATGATACCCAACTTGAAAATTACAAAAAAATATAAAATATTGCGATCTATTCGCAATTGATCGCAGATCGCAGAAATTTGGAGTGTTTAAGACTTCTATAGTTTTTCTGTTTTTGGGCAAAAAAAGTTTAACTTGTATACCAAATTTCAAGTCTATAGCTACAGTAGGTCGGGAGATATACTCCGGACGAAGAACGAAGATGCGACGGACAGAAGAACTATCAAAAGCATATTGGTTTCTAGGACGACCTCGAAACCCTAAAAAGAACAAACTGTCTACGTTTTTTCGATATAGGTAACTCTGCTTGAACGTTGAAGGTTTTCTTCGACATTGGCAGGGCCTATTTAACAAATGCCCGGTGGGACCCGGCCCAGGGATGCAGAGGTTTTGGGGGGCACGAGGTTAGGCCCAACAAAATCTATTTTCTCAGGAACTAAATTATTCCCGGGAAAACCTCTTATATCGTCAGATTTGTTTTGACTACATTTTAGCATTTTCTAATCAAAATCGTCGGAACCGTTTTCGAGAAATAATTTTTTTTCATGTTTTTTCAGAGTTTTTGGGGGTAACGCCCCCAAATCCAAATTTGAAGCTAAAATTAATTTCTCGCCTCGGGGTATGATTCTTCTGAACATGTATGCCAAATTTCGTCAAAATCGGCCTAGTAGTTCAGGCTCGAGGCGTCTGCATAGATAGACGACAACCAAAATTTTTAAAAACCACTTTATTGGACTAAGGGGACCTCAAAACGTGTAAGTCCTTCAAACTAAAATTTTCTCTTTATATGAGACAATAATAAACTAAAAAATTTTATGGTTCTTTTCATTGGGCAGATTTTGAAGATAGAATTATTGAATTTGCTATGAAAAAATCGGTCTGAGACAACTCAGACAAACTTTCTGATATACGAGTTCATAATACTTAGCCCAGTATTTTCCAATTGCTAGTTTTGGTAGTTACATTTAATTATTATTGAACATTTCATGAAAATTTACCATAAAAATAACTTCTCCTCGGCGGGAAATCCGTCCGCGTTTTTTAGCTATTTTCTCAGGAACTAGACTTTTCCCGGGAAACTGCTTATGTCGTTAGATTCGAATTTAAACGTACTAACACATTTTAGAAGTTTTTAATAAAAATCGTCGGAACCGTTTTTCAGGGCTAAAATTGCATTTCTCGATTTAGCCTCGGGGTATGATTTTTCTGAACATGTATGCCAAATATCGTCAAAATCGGGGGGGGGGGGGGGGGGGGGTCAAGGGCGCGGGTGTCTATGGGCCCAGAGCGCATCACATGCTTACCGTGGCCCTGGACATTGGTCCTTACAATCCATCCCAAAAATTTAGATAATACCCGACCTTTCGCAAGAAAGACTATATTTTTTACACTTATTGACTGGACTGTCAGATACCCTACTATTTTTATTTTTAACCTAATACTATCAGATAATTTCTGTTGAACTCAAAACATTTGGCGTACTTAATTGTTTGGTTAATTCACGTAACTAAAATATTTTGAAAATGTACCAATTTATTAGGGTCCGTAGGCAAAACCAAGGACCCTTATATTTTCCTGTGTGTGTCTGTCCGTCCGTCCTGTCGCTTGCTCTCACGGCTACACCTTTTGTCCGATCACTTTGAGATTTGGCATGTATGTGTCTTGTACCTACCCACATATTTTAAAAATATAGCGACTTAAAAAAAATATTTTTCAAAAAAATTGGGGTAAAAAAACATAAGGGTAAAAATTTTTTATTTTTTTTCTACACCGTGAGGGGTATCACATGAAAGGGTACGTCGAGCTGAGTACAAAAATATATAATTCTTTAGTTATAACTTTGATTGGGCGAGCGTAGGCAAGTTTGAAGTGGGTGTGAAACGTGCCCCCCCCCCCGTCTATCTAGCTTATGTGAAGTGCAACAAATCTGAAAAAAATCCTGAACATTCTTCGACCAAAAGTAAAGATACCACTTTTTGGAAATTTCGAAAAAAATATTTTATTTTTTATTGACAAAATAAGGTTTTTTTTTATAACTATGGTCTTTTCGATGTATTTATATGGTTGTAGTCCGGTTCAGTGACAAAAAAAGTTTTTGGGCAAAAAAAGTTTAACTTGTATACCAAATTTCAAGTCTATAGCTACAGTAGGTCGGGAGATATACTCCGGACGAAGAACGAAGATGCGACGGACAGAAGAACTATCAAAAGCATATTGGTTTCTAGGACGACCTCGAAACCCTAAAAAGAACAAACTGTCTACGTTTTTTCGATATAGGTAACTCTGCTTGAACGTTGAAGGTTTTCTTCGACATTGGCAGGGCCTATTTAACAAATGCCCGGTGGGACCCGGCCCAGGGATGCAGAGGTTTTGGGGGGCACGAGGTTAGGCCCAACAAAATCTATTTTCTCAGGAACTAAATTATTCCCGGGAAAACCTCTTATATCGTCAGATTTGTTTTGACTACATTTTAGCATTTTCTAATCAAAATCGTCGGAACCGTTTTCGAGAAATAATTTTTTTTCATGTTTTTTCAGAGTTTTTGGGGGTAACGCCCCCAAATCCAAATTTGAAGCTAAAATTAATTTCTCGCCTCGGGGTATGATTCTTCTGAACATGTATGCCAAATTTCGTCAAAATCGGCCTAGTAGTTCAGGCTCGAGGCGTCTGCATAGATAGACGACAACCAAAATTTTTAAAAACCACTTTATTGGACTAAGGGGACCTCAAAACGTGTAAGTCCTTCAAACTAAAATTTTCTCTTTATATGAGACAATAATAAACTAAAAAATTTTATGGTTCTTTTCATTGGGCAGATTTTGAAGATAGAATTATTGAATTTGCTATGAAAAAATCGGTCTGAGACAACTCAGACAAACTTTCTGATATACGAGTTCATAATACTTAGCCCAGTATTTTCCAATTGCTAGTTTTGGTAGTTACATTTAATTATTATTGAACATTTCATGAAAATTTACCATAAAAATAACTTCTCCTCGGCGGGAAATCCGTCCGCGTTTTTTAGCTATTTTCTCAGGAACTAGACTTTTCCCGGGAAACTGCTTATGTCGTTAGATTCGAATTTAAACGTACTAACACATTTTAGAAGTTTTTAATAAAAATCGTCGGAACCGTTTTTCAGGGCTAAAATTGCATTTCTCGATTTAGCCTCGGGGTATGATTTTTCTGAACATGTATGCCAAATATCGTCAAAATCGGGGGGGGGGGGGGGGGGGTCAAGGGCGCGGGTGTCTATGGGCCCAGAGCGCATCACATGCTTACCGTGGCCCTGGACATTGGTCCTTACAATCCATCCCAAAAATTTAGATAATACCCGACCTTTCGCAAGAAAGACTATATTTTTTACACTTATTGACTGGACTGTCAGATACCCTACTATTTTTATTTTTAACCTAATACTATCAGATAATTTCTGTTGAACTCAAAACATTTGGCGTACTTAATTGTTTGGTTAATTCACGTAACTAAAATATTTTGAAAATGTACCAATTTATTAGGGTCCGTAGGCAAAACCAAGGACCCTTATATTTTCCTGTGTGTGTCTGTCCGTCCGTCCTGTCGCTTGCTCTCACGGCTACACCTTTTGTCCGATCACTTTGAGATTTGGCATGTATGTGTCTTGTACCTACCCACATATTTTAAAAATATAGCGACTTAAAAAAAATATTTTTCAAAAAAATTGGGGTAAAAAAACATAAGGGTAAAAATTTTTTATTTTTTTTCTACACCGTGAGGGGTATCACATGAAAGGGTACGTCGAGCTGAGTACAAAAATATATAATTCTTTAGTTATAACTTTGATTGGGCGAGCGTAGGCAAGTTTGAAGTGGGTGTGAAACGTGCCCCCCCCCCCCCCGTCTATCTAGCTTATGTGAAGTGCAACAAATCTGAAAAAAATCCTGAACATTCTTCGACCAAAAGTAAAGATACCACTTTTTGGAAATTTCGAAAAAAATATTTTATTTTTTATTGACAAAATAAGGTTTTTTTTTTATAACTATGGTCTTTTCGATGTATTTATATGGTTGTAGTCCGGTTCAGTGACAAAAAAATGCTTTATCAAAAGTTTGTTTATGTGTTTTGAGAAAATCAGACCCACAGGATTGTTCAAAGTAAGCTTTTTAGCATTTTAAAAAACATCATCAATAGGGTACTACTTAAACTATACAGGATTGCCTACGGATCCTCGCTGTGTGCTGACTAGCACTCACTTGACCTGTTTATTTTACTGGCTACTCAAATAAAACATTAATCTTTTATTTATATAAAACTTTTAATAATAAAATATTATTCAAATATAATTTTGTTTAAATAAAATACCCAGGTCTTCATGTCCCGTTCATAAAAAACTTAAATTTATTTGTATAAAATAAAATTTAAGATGCTCTTGGAATAGTGGCTAAAAAGAAGTTTTCTAATGTAAACTACAAAAAATTTCCCTCCCCCGGAACCCCCTAAAAGAGAGTCCAGCCCCCCAAAAAAATGGAAGGTTTCTTGATTGCGGGCGGGCCCTCATCAATTTTCTTTGGCAAGGGGCCCCCAAAAGGTTTTGCGGGGGGGGGGGGGGTCAATACCCTAGCTACGCCACTGTTCTTTGCTTGTCCAAGTTATGTATTATAATTTCAAAGGATGATGGGCCAGGGCCACTAAATATCGCTAATTTGGTACTATTATTCATATTGATTAACAAAAATTTTTTATTTAAAGGGGGGGGGGGGAGGATTAAAAAAAATAAAGGAAGATAATAAGTAGTAAAACAATACGGTATTTGTAGTTACAAGAAGAAGCTATAAGTAGCATTAAATGGGGGACGATTCCTTCCGAGGTTGTGATCGTTCTGAACAACGAAATTTTTATTTCTCCGAATTCAAAAATTTCAATTGAAGACATCATGCAACATTTTTGATCTGGCGGTCTGTTGGTGTAACATTTTTGCACACCAACATATCTTAAAGTCTGATTTTAAAAAATTTAAATAACGTAATCTTTAGCCCATTTTTGATCCCATATTAATTTAAACTTTCTGCGCTCATTAGTTTCTCTTCTACATGTAAACATATATTTGTTTATTGACACCTATATATTAAAAGTATTCATCCGATTTTTAATTAATATGGATGGTTTGTCGAAAGTAGTCCTCAGATGGTCCCATATTAATTTCAACTGTCTGAGTACATTAAATATTGCTAAATTGAGAAGTTTAATTATTATAACGAACAAAACAATTTTAAAAGTTAACAATAATGTACAAAAAGGGGAAAGAGAGGGGGGGGGGTCAATTAACTAGACAATAATTTGGCGTACAAGCAAAATACTCTGATCGATGGGAGCATCGGGAGGATGGGAAATTAAAATAATATTATGGATTAAAAAAAATAACAACACGACAATCAGGTGGCAAAAGGTGGGTATCCGGCAGCAGACCTCAAAAATGTGATTTTCTGGATCTCTTTTCATTATATTTTCCTTCTTTGATTTTTTTTTTACTTAGAAAACAAGTGCAAGTATTTTAGCTTAGCATATTCATAGTTCTTTATATCGTTAGAATCAACGTGCAATTTTTGGCGCTTATTTTATTTTATATCACATTTACCAATATTTTATTTTAGCTTTAGTTGTCGCATTATGAAATAAAATAATAATCAAATTGTGATATTTTTACCGTTAATTTATTAAAATTTGAACATTTGCACTTATAATATAGGTGACAAAGAATGAGTTTTCTGGATGGGCACCCCTGATTGGAGGGGGGGAGGTATTCATTAGATAATATGGCGACGGTTGGCAGCTTTCCCGTGCCGGACGCTATCTCCTCATCTGCCCCTGCTGGAAATAGTGTGGCAAATAGTGCTGGAAATAGTGTGGCACATAGCTTCCTCACATCCTATTTCGTAAAATTTAATGATTTTATGATTTTAAATCCTATTATTATCCAATATACAGGGTGACTGACGTTGTATATGAAAAAATGAAGTGGGTTGTTCTAGGCCTCAGGGGCTACAATAAACTCTGTATAAACCATGGGTCAAATATTAACCGTTCTCCCATCATTTCAAATTTTATGATTTTTTTAAGATCGCATGCCTTTGCTCATAAAAACACTAATTACTCCAAAAGTATAAAAGCTAGAACCAAATTGTTGGTTTCGTTGTAAAGCTGATAAAATTTCATATCAGAAAAGTGTAATTTTCATTTTCATTCCCCCAAATTACATGACAAAAAATGTATACAAATTTTGTTTTTAAGAAAAAATAAAAAAAATCATTTTCTTTGAGGTTCCATAACTTAGAATAGAACCAAGCTTAAACTGTTCGGATTTCAGGAAAAACTTCCTTATTTCCTAAATTTTTGATCAATATTAATATTAATACCTATTCATAGGGCGGAATTTTTAGTAAACTTCGGTGAAAGTAAAAAAGAAACATGTTTATTGTTGCTATTTTTGACTAACAGGTGAGTAAATAATTAAAAACATATTAAAAAAAAGACTAGTTTAGTATACTCACCAATATTTCAACAAAAACAACAATAAACATGTTTCTTGTTTTACTTTCAGCGAAGTTTACTAAAAATTCCGCCCTATGAATAGGTATTAATATTAATATTGATAGAAAATTTAGGAAATAAGGCAGTTTTTTCTGAAGTCCGAACAGTTTAATCTCGGTTCTATTCTAAGTTATAGAATCTCAAAGAAAAAATATTTTTTCCGTGGTAGGCTGTGAAATAGTAACTTTAGAGCCTAAAAAACATAGCTAAAATCCATTTTTTCATTACGTGGACTTAAAAAATCTTTTCATTACTCCTAGCTGTAAAGAAAAAATCTTTTACGTCCTAGGCACTAAAAGATTTTTTCTTTACGGCGGGTAGTTGTCAAAACTTCCGTTAGTAGTGCTGCAGTCTTTGTAGAAATGCTTCTAGTACGATAAAAATCCGCTAGATGTCAATGCGTTTTATTTATCTTTTCTTATAGTGTAACCTCATTTTAAGGTTTCTTTTTTTAAGTCTTAAGTATGTACTAATATTTGTTATTATTATATATTGATTAGTGATTAATATTTAATGTTTTTTCATTGTCTGCTACCTCGGAAAAAATAGCATATGCTACGCGACTGTGAAGTGTTTTTTCTTTACCTGGGCAATATTTACTGTCTCGCTTCGCTCGACAGTAAATGTAATTGCCGCGGTAAAGAAAAAACTCACTTCACAGCCTTGTAACATAATATACTATTTTTATTTTTTCTTAAAAATGACATTTGTATACATTTTTTGTCATGTAATTTGAGAGAATAAAAATGAAAATTACACTTTCCTTATAGGAAATTTTGTCGGCTTTACAACGAAACCAAAAATTTTGTTCTAGCTTTTATACATTTGGAGCAATTAGTGTTTTTATGAGCAAAGGCATGTGATATAAAAAAAAAACATAAAATTTAAACTTATGGGAGAACGGTTAATATTTGGTTTATATAGTGTTTTTTGTAGCCCCTGAGACGTAGAACAACCTACTTCATTTTTTCACATATAACGCCAGTCACCCTGTATATTTCATTTTTCCCCGTTATTTCAACTTGTCAAAATTGTTTTGATTTTGCTTCTGGAGCTTACCGGAGGTAACGGAAGTTATGTGATCGTTCCGAAGAATGAACATTTTATAGGTCTCTGATTTCAAAAATTCCAAAACAGAAATCCGTTTTAGACGCATCAGGGAAACATTTCAGGTTCCGTGTCTTTCTGTCGCGGAAGCTATGTGACTCACTAATTGGCAGACTATTTTTATCTTAAATAAAAGTTTTGATGTAGCTAAATTGTTCAAACCATTCAAATTTCTTGAAAATCAGATTAGTATGGGACCAAAATTGGACTAATCATGACCTAACTTCCAAATTTTATTAACATCGGATGAGGAGTTTTTAAGATATAGGGAAACAGACAGACATGGTACCAAAAATGTTCCTTGAAACAGATTTCTATATTGAAATTTTTGAATTCTGAGGCATAAAAAGTTTTGTCAAAACGATCCCATAGCTTCCTTTATCTTCCATAAGCTCGGAAACAAAAACTCCATATTTATATAGACTCTTTGAGTACTAATGAAACAGCCAAATCGCCTGTCAAATCGTTTAATGATTTCTAGAACCACCAAGTATCAACATTTAAGATTGATTACTTAAGGTAACAACTCTTGTTAAGGTAACAACAATAATGAGTACTTAGTATTCAATCGGATAAATCATATAGCACATTATAATGTTCATGCGCGTTACGGCTTAGTGCTGCTAATCAAAAGGAGAGGGGATACTAAGAATATTTTTAGTACGTGTTCTTAATGTGTCCTTAAGGGTTTTCTTAGGAAAAATTATATTGTCTATCGATTCGAATTTTCCAACGTATTTTATTTTTGAGTATCTATAATTATATTTTCGATGGGAGACTTCGGATATGGGGAGAAGAATTTACGTGGGGAAAGACTTCTCGAACTCACTGAAGGAAATAATCTATTTATTATGAACTCCTTTTTCAAAAAACCAATAGAAAAAAAGTGGACCTGGGTAAGTCCAAATGGACTTACGAAAAATGAAATAGATTTTATAATATCTAATAGAAAAGACATATTTAGGGATGTGGAAACAGAAAATAGGATTTGTTTGGGAAGCGATCACAGGCCTGTAAAATCTGTTATACAACTAACAAATACCTTTTATAAAAATAAAAAACAAACAAGAGTTAAAATACCAAAAAATATAGAAACAGATAAGTTCGAAAGTCTTCTCAGTACAGAACTGGGGCTCTTTGAACAGGAAAATGATGTTGAGCAATGTGAAAATAAACTAAAAAACTGCGTTAATTTAGTTTTAAACAAGCTAAAAATTGAATCTGATAAAAATGAAAGTAAAGATAAATGTAAATTACCCAAATATATTTATAAGCTGCTAAAGAAAAGAAAAGCATTAAAGCGTGATATAAGATCAAATACTGAATACAATGAAATTTCTAAACTCATTAGAAACGAAATGAAACAGTGGAGTTATAAAAAAAAGGTAGAAGATTTGGAAGCAACCGTAGCGATTGGAGGAAGCCTGAGGAACTATTGGAGAAGCCAAACCTGTGGGAGGAATAAGATATTATGTATAAAGAACAAAGAAGGAATTATGAAAAGAGAAAAATCCGACATAATAGATATCATTAGTAAATACTACACAGAATTATACAGTAAAAAAGGAACAGAAAATGAAGAAAATTACTATAGTGAGGACGATGTGAACAATTACGATGAAGTGCCAAAAATATCAGGAGATGAAGTAGAATGGGCTATAAAGAAATTAAAGAAAGGAAAAGCGTGCGGTCCAGATGGAATCAGAGGAGAGGAGATTAAAGCTGGAGGAGAAGCTACTGCGAACGCTATCAAGCACATCAGCAACCTCTGTTTAAAGCAGGGCAAGGTACCGGAGTCATGGCTTGTAGCACAACTAGTACTATTGTTCAAGAAAGGAGACAAGTTTGAAATTGGAAATTACCGACCTATAAGCTTATTGTCAATCGTGTACAAGGTTTTCATGTCCATTATTGCAAAAAGAGTGGAGAAAAAGCTAGAAGACAGAGTAAGTGTGACGCAGACAGAGAACTTCTCCACACTAGACAATATATTTGTTATCAGCCAATTAATCAGGCAAGCCCACGACTATAAATTACCTCTAGTTTTGGTGTTCATTGACTTTAAAAAGGCCTTTGACTCTATCCTTACAAATTCAATATTGAAAAATGCAAATGAGGCAAGAATGGAAAAAACTTACCTGGACGTAATGAAGTTTATATACGTAAATGCAGTTCTAGAAGTAAGAGTAGACCAAGAAAAGAGGAAAGTGAAAGTTGATCGAGGAATCAGGCAAGGTGACGTCTTGTCAGGAAAGGTTTTCATTGAAGTGTTAGAGAGCGCATGCAAACAACTAGACTGGCAGCAATATGGGCTAAATGTAAATGGAAGAAGGTTAAATCTGTTAAAGTTTGCAGACGATTTAGTAGTTATAGCCAACAGTACAACTGAAGCAAATATAATGATTAGAGAGCTAGTTGACAAAGTAGCATCAATTGGATTAGAAATAAACAGCGACAAATGCAAAACTATGGTGTTAAATTGTGAAAAAGATGAAGAAATTAAATATATGAATGCGTCAATAGAAAAGGTGGAAAGATTCATATACCTAGGAGCTTTGATAAACGCAAATAGTAAGGATCAAAATGAAGAAGTAAGCAGAAGGATCAAGCTCGCTTGGAAAGCTTACAATAAATATCGCCACCTCTTTAGATCTGAAGTAGACATCAAACAAAAGAAAAAATTGTGGACAATGTGTGTGGTGCCAGTACTTGCATATGGGTCGGAGACGTGGACTCTCAGCGAAAACACTGCAAGGAAACTAAGGGTAACTCAAAGAGCCATGGAAAGGAGTATGTTGAGGGTGACGAGGAAAGACAGGAAGAGAAGTCAATGGTTAAGGGAGCAAACAGGACTTGAGGATATTGTGGTAACGATAATGAGAAGGAAATGGAACTGGGCTGGGCACATTGCACGGTGTGAAGACGGCAGATGGACCAAGGAGATGATCAACTGGTATCCAAGAGAGCTGAAAAGAGGTAGAGGAAGACAGAGCCTGAGGTGGGACGAGGAAATGAGGAAGTCGTGCGGAGGAGTCACTTGGCAGAGGGTAGCATACGATCGGGCTGAGTGGAGAAGAATGAGAGAAGTGTACTGTGATGTATGGCTATATAAAAATTAATTATCATATACTAAGAAATTATTGTATCAATAACATAAATATATATATAAAGAAAAAAAAAAAAAAAAAAAAAAAAAATTGTATTGAAATGTAAAAGATGTAAGGACAACTCAAATACCACAGTTGTGGTTACCACGGCCCAGGCCGATTTATGACAAGTAAAAATAGCTTAGCACAAATAATTGTATTGCGAAATGTAAGTTATGTCATAATAAATGGTTATTTATTTATTTATTAATATTAATAAAAAAAGTATACTTTAACTCAGGGGACTCAGGGGACCTCAAAACTTGTAAATCCATCGAATGTTTGCATCATCACAATACTTTCTCATTATATGAGAAAGTATTGTGATGATGCAAACATTCGATGGATTTACAAGTTTTGAGGTCCCCTGAGTCCAAAAAAGTGGTTATTAAAAATGTCGGTCTGACGCCTGTCATCTGTCGCCTGTGCAGACGCGACGTGTCTAAACTACTGGCCCGATTTGGACGAAATTTGGCATACATGTTTAGAAAAATTATATCCCGAGGCGAAAACGAGAAATGAATTTAAGCTCCAAATTTAGGGGCGCTACCCAAAAACTGTAAAAACAATTATTCCTCGAAAACGGTTCCGACAGTTTTTATTAAAAAATTCTAAAATGTAGTCCATTTAAATACGAATCTAACGATAAAAGCGCTTTCCCTGGGATAAATGTAGTTCTTTAGTATAGGATAGCTTCAAACGCGGACGGAGAGAGGCCGGGTTAGATTCCCCACCGAGAAGAATTTTGATAAAATGTTCAATAATAATTAAATGCATTTACAAAAACTCGAAAATTAATAAATGGAAAACACTGGGCTAAGTAATTATGAACTCGTATATAAGATGGTTGACTGAGTTGTCTCGGACCACTCGGTTCAACTTTTCAGCCGGATCTTGAACCCGTTTAACACTTTTTTCGTTTTATTTCTTTATAATTTTGTCGCCGCAGATTTATAGAGTTTGAGGACAAATTTTATTTAAGGATAAATATTTGATTGGAAACGGTAATGAAAGATGCTATGTCCAAAACGTAATAATGATAAAAATCTGTGAACGCCTTCGCTCAATAACTTACTGTTTTTATTATTTTGAGTTTAGAGTATTTTATTTTTTCGTTGGGATTAGCTTAACATCGTTAAAAAATATATTATTCGTAAAAATTGTTTAATTATAATCCTATAAAATAACTCCATATCACCGACGACTCTGGAGTGGATTATGTTCTTTTATAGAAACTTACTAATCCTTTTACTTACTTGAAAATCCGCTATTTTAAAGCAGATTTTGTAGGTTAAACAGGACCTAAGAGGAGCAACAAGCAACACGTACAATAAAATGTTGGTGGCTTATTTAGGATGTGTGTGCGGTGGTGAGTGCGAGTTCTGAATGAATATGGTAGTGGCAATCCATGGGCTGGGGCTGGGACTTGATGCAGTGGGAGGGAGTCCAGACGGAGAAAAGAAAGCATTGGGATTTGCTACTCATGCCAGTATTAAACCTGACTCGACATACCGCGTCGTCTAACCGCTCCTCGACTTCGCAACTGCGCTCCTCAGACTATACGCACGTAAAAATATTTTCTAGTGAAAATTTCGACTCAAATATAATTAATATTCCTCTTTTTTTCTTTTTTAAAAAAACAAAACAAAAAACTATCTATCGCAATGCAACATGTGCTGGTCATTAACTCGAACTTAAATGACTTTCAGAAGATTTGTTGGTAAAATTAGTTGAAATTTAGAGTATTTATAGTTATAACAGTGACTAGATCCTCTGCGGGAAGTAACCTAAAACGCAACATTTACCTTTTATTAATTTTAGTCATCTTATTGTTAAATGCTGAAGCAGCAATTCTTGAACGATTCAACGCACTGGAATATGTTTGTACAGGTAATTTTTCATAATATACTACTATATTTTTAACACCCTTAGAGTAAAAATGTTAACTGATTCCTCAATACTTTATCTGTATTATTGCAAATGAAGTCTCACCTAAATCTCAGGTGGTTTCTTGATAAGTTTTGAAAAAAGAAACATATATACACATATACATATACATTACTAATTTACGGACACTGCAGTTTTGAAGCAGTAAAAAAAGTATCTATTCAGAATCGCATAATCTAAAAGGTTGCCATGCCATTAAATTTTAATACCAAGAGTTAATGTTATATTTTTAAAAATTTAATTAGGTATTTGTTACTCTTTTAGATGAAAATATCTTAAAAATGCTTAAAGAAGTATTAAAATCAATTATTTTTAAATTATAATCTTTAACTCAGAATATCTAAAAAATGTATTCAGACAACACAATATTAACTTCCATATTATATTAAGTCCATTCCTGACAAATATCTTTTTGATCATTGATTATGACCTGACCCTTAGGTGAGGTCGTAATCAATATGAAAGAATAAAATATCATCTAAAAATTTAAAAAATAATAATAAAAAAAAACCTAAATTTTTAAAAAGATAACATTAACTACTCTTGGTATTAAAATTTAATGGCATGGAAACCTTTTAGAGCGCATGCGATTCTGAATAGATACTGTTTTTACTGCTTTTAAACTGCATTGTTAGTAAATTAGTAATATATATATATATATATATATATATATATATATATATATATATATATATATATATATATTATATATATATATATATATATATATATATATATATATATATATATATATATATATATATATATAGATATATATATATATATATTAAAAAAAAATATCACGAAGTAAGAAAAAAGAAGCCTAGAAACTTTCTTGACCCTATACTATAAGAACAGCCATATGTAAAAATAAATGTTATATATTATTCTACTGAATCAACTATATTTTTAGTAAAAAAAACAAAAAAAAAAACAATACTAATATGTCAACACTGTCTTGGTAAGAAACTAAATTGCTAACTCAAAAATGATTTGATAATCTCTTTTGGTCTCAGGTAATGTCAAGGTTTAAGTTCTAAAAATAATAAGCATTCATTTATGTTTTAATAAATGTATTGATACGGAGCTAGCTGAATTTCTTTTTTAAAGACATTTGGCTTCTTCCTGGGCGTGGTTACTGTTTCATTGTTCTATGCCCCTTAATAATTAAAATACTTGTTTAAACTACAGATGGTGACCATGAATATCGATTTATCCCTGAGTTTAAGCACTGGTATTCGATACTGCCTTCATGACCCTAGATGTCCTAAACAATTAGACTGATATGTCATTAATGTTAAACACTTAGATATAATAACAGTGAACAATTTATTATTCTATTTATCCTTTATTTGACATAAGACTTCCTGTCTGGCACATTAATTAGGTTATTCTTTAAAATGCCGAGGAAGGTAACTATCAGTTACTCCGTTATTAAGATAAAAAAATTAGTCAAAATGCAGCCAACAACCAGACATAGTCGTCATAGACAGATCCATATTATCTCACTTTAGATCACGGGCGTCCACAGTGGTGCCAAACTTCCATTTTCGCGAAAATACCTATTTTTTGGAAAATTTTTAATTTTTTTTGCCAAAAACGGTCTTAATTAATTACAAATCACAATTCACCATAAAAATAATTCCTTCCCAGCAGGGAATTGAACCCGAACTCTTAACCTATGAAGTTACAGTTATTTTTTTAGGAACTAGATTTTTCCCGAGAAAATTACTCATATGGTTGGATTCGTATACAAATTAACCACATTTGATTTTTTTTTTTATTTAAAATCATCTGAACCGTTTTCAAGAGAATCAAAAGTTTTTTCAGAGTTTTTGGTGGTTATAGAATCCCAAATTAGGACTAGATTTTTTCCGAGAAAATTACGCATATGGTTGCATTTGTATACAAATGGACTAGTGTTTTCTTCTTTCTTTTAATCAAATCGTTGAACTGTTTTCCAGAAAAAGGTTTTTTTTTTTAAATTTTCAGGAACTAGATACAACAAGACTATACGTAGTTTTACTGAAAAACTACTTGGTTGAATTCGTATTAAGATGGACTACATATGATTTTTTTTTTTTTTTTTTATATATATATGCATAATCAACTGAACCGTTTTCAAAAAATCAAGTTTTTTCAATATTCAGTTTTTTCAGTGTTTTTGGTGATTAGCATCCCAAATTTGGAGCTTAAATTCATGTCTCGATTCCACCTGGGGGTATGATTTTTCTGAATATGATTGCGAAATGTCATCGAAAACGGCCTAGTAATTTAGGCTCTACACCTCTGTAAAGACTACAGTCGACAGAATACAAACGACAGCCATTTTTTTTAAAACCACTTTTTTGGACTCAAGAGACCTTAAATTTTATAAATCCATCATTTTTGCTTTTCACGATACTTTTCTCTCTATACATAACGTATATAAGCAAAAATTACTTAAAAGAATAACTCACTCCGAATAGTAAAACAACTTGAAAATATTAACAAATAATAGTATTAACGCCCAAAAGCTTTGCGTGATAACCTATGTTCAGTGGGGCGGCCAAAGGGTGGGGGCCGAAGGGGTGGACCTCCCTCCAGAGCCTCAAAGAAAGTACTATTTATCTATAGGAAATACTGGTGAGGAAAGCGATTAAAATGTTTTTTTTTAACATTTACTGTTCATAAAAACAAGTAATAAGTTATGATGCTTTTCTTCAGGACTATGCTATATTTATATATAGATATGAAATCCAAACGGGCAGATTAGGGCAGCTGATTCTTTTTGTAGGTTGTTAATAAGGTTCTACAGAATAGATTATGTGAATTATAACATGACAAAACGACGTTATTAAGTTATACTCTAGGAAATCCTAGCAAAACCTCCATAAAACATTAAATTTAGCACAGTTTACAGAGATGGATTTTTTTTATTTTTTTATTTTTTTTCGATCCAGTGATGCTTACCTAGTGTTTTTGAAGTATTAATACGCACACATTTTGGTCTATAACCATCATAATATTTTTTTTCGAACAATTAAAAATAAATAAAAATTACAAATCTGTATACGTTATTTTTTTGCAATATTTCTGCAATGCAACACACATGAACTTTGAAAGCTCTTGATTGAATACATGAATGACTAATTGCCGATAATGAGGTTGAAACATGCTAATTAGCTATCCTATATGCCAAAATAACAAAAAAAAATTTTTGGAAATCTTCAAAAAATTTGTTTTTTTCGCCTGAGGCACCACTGTGGTCGCAAAAATTGAACGACAGACCGACAGACAGACGCGGAACCAATAAGGTACCCTGATGTCTGAAACGGATTTCTGTCTTGGAATTGTTGAAATCGGACACATCAATATTTTCGTTCTTCAGAACGATCACATAGCTTTCGTTACATTTAGTAAGCTGGGAAGCAAATCCAAAAAATTTTGACAGACTAAAAATTAGACTGCCAATTAGTATTGCACATACCTTCCTCGCATTGTATCAGGTGAAATATTGATTTTAGTGCGATCGTTCAGAAAAACGAAAAAATTTTAGGTCATTTCAAAAATTCCAAGACAGAAACCCATTTCAGACATCAGGAAACATTTTTGGCTCCGTGCCTGTCTGACGCTCTATTTTTGCGAACCATCATATCTTACAAAAACATAGCCAAAAAAATGTTATGAAATTCGGATGGTAGATCATGATTAGCCCATTGGTGGTCCCATGTAAGTTTTCATCTTCTGCGCTCATTTTTTTTTTCCTTCTACATCCACACAAACATACATTTATTTACACTTACAGCTTCATAAGTACTTATCTGATTTGTATGAAACTTTATAGCTTATCGAAAGTAACCCGCAGAGAACCCCAAATTATTTTAAACCGTCTGCGCTCTTTAACTTTTGCTAAATTGATACTTTTTTTTTTTTAAATCAAAACAATTTTGACAGATTAAAAAACGGGGGAAACAACTTTTTTTTTTACTAAAATATGTATAAAAAGTCCAGTCATGCACCATGACTTAATGAGCGAATTTTCAAAGAAATCTGCGTATTATTGGCTTATGATAATATAAGAAAATTTGTATTTAGAAGTTGGATGGGTGAAAAAATAAAAAAAATGGTAGAGGGTTTTTTTTCTATTCCAGGGAGCTTTTACACCCGAAGACGCAGACCACTTAGGTGGGTCCATTGAACAAACCCGGGTTAGGGACCGAAATCTTCACAGTCGTGTGAAGATATTGTCGTTACCATAGTTGTAATATAACCAAGAGTGTCACCATCGTGGTTTCCAGGCCGAAACCTGGTGGCGCCACTCTTTCGAGGAGCTTCCCATTTATTTAAACAATGCTGGGTAGACATTGAGCGAGGGGACCGGTCTGGGAATTGAACCCAGAGCTGTGGTCAGAAGCGATCACCCATCAATCTTCTGACCCTGCTCGAGACTTATGAATTTGCCTTATCGCAAGGCAAGCGCTCTAGCCTCCGAGCCACCCAGGCCCCCGGCCCCCGTCCAGAGGGGTACGGGGTACAAAAGTAAAAATAGTATTTACCCTTCAAGATAGATCTATATGTCATTGGAAAGCTCTTAAGAGTGCAGTAAATGTTGTTATGTACACTTTTATCATATTTTCATATAAGAGGGGGGGTAAAATGGAAAAAACACGTTTTAATGCTATTTTTGACCCGAAATTGTCATAATTTGACCCCTAAATGAACTCAAAAAATTCTGGTCAACGAACTCATCCTTTCTTTTGATATTATTGACATTTTAAAATTTTTTTGAAATTTTTAAGTGCATCCTAAGGGGAGATACCGTCTGGAGTGACACATACATATACTCGTACATACATAAAAAAAAAGTGTTAAATTTTAGGAATCGATTCAGAATGGTCTAAAACGGATTTCCATGAAGAAAATTTTCAAAAAGCCATTGCAATAGCTTAATTTTCTTCAAAAATTCGCTAAAAGTTGCTCTTTAGAGAAACAAGATGTATTGTGTATATTATCCTTTAGCGTTTATATTTCTCCTTTATCGTGTATATTATCTATATTATTTATTATTTTTATTATTATTTTATTTTAATTCTATAATATTTATTATTTCTATTATTTTGTAAATCTAACTATGTAAACAAGCACTGATATATATTATAAGGAAATCTTATGTAAAATATACGTGGTTCAAATCCCGGCGCTGGAGTGTATTTTTCTCTGTCTGTTTCCCGTAGTTAATAATAATTATAATTTGATTTAAATTAAAATGTAATCTTTCCGTAGTATGAATACTACCAAAATCGTAAACGTAAAATATAGTATAATAGTATTGAAAATGTTTATATATAAATTGGGAATATGTGTGTATATAGATATGGATATGTACTAATTACTTATACTAATCCATATCTATATGTACATTTATATTTCCAAAGGTGAAAACTGAGTCGCGCTCCAGCTTAGGCTTATGCGGCCAGTAAGCAAATCTAGTTCTAAGGCTCATATTCGCTGTAAAATTTAATGTAAAATTATATATTATACACTGTATTTTTATTTGAAATAAATAAACAAATAAATAAATAAACTTTAGCACCTTACGTATGCACTATACGTAAGGATAGGGGGGGGGGGGCTTATTTGGTTCATAAAAAAAATGACCGCCATTTTGCAAACACGATGCATTTGTGATCTGCATTTCAATACATGTCACCATATAGTTACGGCTACCTAAACTTTCCAAAATTTGACTTATTTATATCCACTCCCGGAAATATCTTTGGCCCACTGAGAAGTATATTTATGTAATGGGGGACATTATATTTGGGGGGCTTTGTTTTAGTAATCTTGTGGGTAAAATGGCCGCCATTTTGGAAACACGGTATATATTTGTAATCTCCATTTCAATTAATCTTATTCTTTAAGATACCCCACTCAACAATTAAAATAACGAAGTATATCGGACAGTACGAAATTGGAGCCAAATAGTGCAGATTTACCAATTGATGTCAAAAGAGAAAACTTTATCTAAAGAATTCGAATTTTTCCTCAAAATTCCTAGGGCCTTCAAACTCCCACACCCATGCTGCAATACCTCGACCACCCAATATCCCGTTTTGGACTTAACTTTATATTATGGCCACCCTAAGAAATCATGATTAAATGACATAGTTTATTATAGATTTTAAGTAATATTGCATAATGGCTATTGACTGATCAATTTAATCTACAATGATTGGGTGCACAACATTAATTATGTTTCAATTACTATTTTTATGTTTGTATCAAAATTATTATAGAAATACTTGAGTTCATACTTTTGTTCAAACGAACTGCACTGTCGTACGTTTACTTTATACAAAGAATTAAAATAAAATTTAACCTAAGAGGTGCATAAAAACGCTGTTATGTGAGGTCTTATTTTCAACCCCCCCCCCCCCCCCCCCCCCAATAATGAACTCCTAACGACGCCCATGCTTTAGATAAAAAATTATATTTTATAATTTTACAAAGCATTAGCGTACTTGCTCTTATTAGAAAAGAAGAGTTTTAATACTTTACCAGTTACCGCATCAACACCAGAAACATCCCCAAAATAAAAATTATTTGAGAAATTCTTCTGGATAAAAACGACTGTAAAATTTATTTCTTTTAGGAGTAAAAGCATGCTGACATTGAAAATAATAATAATAATAATCATTTTTGCATAAATATAAAATGTATTTGATACTGAAGCAATAATAACGTATTAAAAATATAATTTATATTAACTATTATATTTACCAGATAATTTATCCAACTGATATTATTTTTGTGTGATACATTTATATTCCTTATGAAATAACTATTATACTTTAATAATAGCATAACTAAATAGAAATAAGTTGGTTTTATCCCTGGGAGCCGAAAATGATATTATGTGAAGTGACTAAATTTTTGGTTTCGGCACTGGTTTTAGCATAAACCTAGATGCAATCATGGATCTGTTATAATTATAATATAAGTTCAGAATCAGAATCGCGCCGCGCTGTCTGGCACTTGCTCAAGATTTGCCAATAAGGTCGATGCCCGAACTCTCCTCTCATAAAGAAAAGAATTTCCTGGCATCATAACCTGGTCTGCTGATCAAACTTCAGATAGAGTATTGATTTGTACTTTCTCATATTATACGTACTATATATAAAGAGTATTTTAATGGCGTAAAAGAAAGTTATTTATGATTTGGATAGATTTTCACGTTTGGTACCTGAATTAAAAAAAAAATTATTTAAAAAAATGTTTTTTAAAAAATGTCTTTCTGTTATCTGTCTTCTAAGCAAACGCGAACCTATACTCTAGCGGACCGATTTCGATTAAATTTGGCATACATTTTCAGAAAAATCCGAGGCTAAAGTTTTATTTTAAAGTTCTGAGGCGAAATCGAGTAATTAATTTTAGATCTAAATTTGTGGGTGCTATCCCCTATACACTGGAATATCGTCCCAAAAAAATTATTTCTCGAAAATGGTTCCTACGATTTAAATTTACGAATCTAACCATTTAAGCCGTTTTCCCGGGAAAAATTTAGTAAAATAAATTTTATTTAGAACGTAAAATAAAATCATTTTATTTAAGATTACGCAATGTAATTTAATCATTTGTAGAAGATTTCTGGAATTGGAATATGTATAATAGTAAGCCGATTAAATAAAAGTTTATGGAATTTAAATTCAGTATTGTTATTTAAATGCGAAAGTTTGGTTTGAGTTTTTCAGACTGAATATTTAACACATTTTCTTGATGCGCATTAAAGAATAATAATAATAATTTTAATTTATATTTATGCTTATATCAAACTAAATGTATTTCTATGTATTAACATATTTAAAAACGTTAACAAAATCTCTATATTTATCATAATTTTTAATGTCGTAAGTAACACATTGTTTTTCTCGATTTATTTTCAACAAATTACTTATCAATTTTATTGATAACTTATTTATACTTAGAACTAGCTGGATCCGCGTACCTTTCGGAGTCTGTTAATTTCAATGTATTAGAGTTGTATTTAATTACATCAATTTTTGCTTCCAAACTTACCGAAGGTAACGGGAGCTCTGTGATCGTTTAGGAAAACGAAAAATGCTTATGTCTCTGATTTCAAAAATTCCAAGACAGAAATCAAAATTAGCCCATTGTTTGTTAAAAATTTCCCATAAGGTTCAACCTTCTGCGCTTATTCGTTTCTCTTCCACATGCTCAAAACCATACATTTATTTATAAGTATTTCCTCAAAAGTACTCAGATGATTTTTTATGAAATTAGGATAGATTGACGAAAGTAGTAAATTTTGATAAATTGATTTTTCTTAAAAAAATACGAGGGGTAGATTAAATAAATTTGACTTGACAATAATGGTTTGTAAATTACTAAAATCATTTAAGAAAGTTATAGATCGCGAGGAAGCAATGTGCCACACTATTTGACAGACTTTTATTATTCCTATGTGTTTTCTCTTTAGATATGGTTTTAAGGTACATAAGCATTGAGTAACTTGGACCATTTTTTAACATCATGTATTTATATTTATAAATAATTGATGGTTTTAAATTATAGACTTTAGACGAAGATAAATATCTTTAAATGGAGTTAAAATTTTTTTAGGTTAGAGAAAATAGGAAATTTTATTTTTAGTTTACCACATTATTTATTTCAAATGAATCAATAATTATGAATTGTGTTCGTAGGTAATAACTTCACCGCCTGAAGTATTATCAGGTATATTATACTTAGATATTATTTGCATATATTTATAACAAAATGGCGATTCAGGTTGTTTGTATTGTGGAAATTATAACAAGATCAGTTTTAGGTTTCCGTACGAAGTACCATAAGAAACCTTATATATAAAGGCTCTGTTTGTCTGTCTGCCTGTGTGTCCGTTGGCGTCTATCCGTTGGCATGTTTCAATTCATAAACTACTATAGCTCTAGGAACATGAAATTCGGCACACAGGTGCATCTCGGCATTTGTGACATCTGTATACTTTTTGGAGTATACACGTCGGCCAATATGGCAAGTGACTAAAAGATCGTTCAGGAGAACAAAAAATGTTTATGTCTCTGATTTCAAAAATTTCAAGACAGAAATCAAAATTAGCCCATTGTTGGTTAAAAAATTCCCATTAGGTTCAACCTTCTGCGCTCATTTGTTTCTCTTCCACATGCGCACAAACATACATTAATTTGCACCTATAGCTTCAAAAGTACTTATCTGATTTGCATGAAACTTTTATAGTTTATCGAGAGTAGCCCGCAGATAGCCTCAGATTACTTTGAACCGTCTGTCTGCGCTCTTTAACTTTTGCTTAATTGATACTTTAATTCAAGTAAAAAATCAAAACAATTTTGACAAATTAAAGAAATGGAAGAATCTAACAAATAAGACAATAATGGCTTGTAAAAGCATAATATTAATAAAGTACGTGATAAGATGCGAGGAAGCTATGTGCCACACCAATTGGCAGTCTATTTTTATGTTGTTTGGACCAGTTAGGGTAATGTGATCCTAAGTTTGTAGCTTCGAAAAACCTGTGCTTGCTGCATAATACGTGAAAAACTGAAAAAAGTTGGACTTTTTTTCAGTTTTTACCATATAGTTCGTAAACTGTGTTTTTCGATATTGGTTGCTATTACTATTTTAAAGTACAGTAAATTTGCAGCAGTATAAGCTCAACTACAGCTCTGAACGTCCTATAGTTTCCGACATATTATGGCACTTCAAAAATTGGCAGTTTTTCCAAAAATGGAAATTTTAAGAAGTGCTCTCGTTTCGGGCCGAATATCAGCATAAAACCGTTCACCTACGAGAAAAGTCATAACAAACGAAGTTGTAGTAAATTTAATTGGCTTCCTTTTAAGTGCAAGACAAAGTCTGTAGGCCCAGTAGTTCTGTTGAAATTGTAAAAAATACAAAAACGGAATATTAGGCCAGTCAAATTAGACCTTAGTTTCGCAAAGCGCAAAGCTTGATGTAGTTCTGATTTTATGATATGTAGATCGGACCAGTTAGGGTAGTGTGATCCTTAAGTTTGTAGCTTCGAAAAACCTGAGCTGGCTGCGTAATACGCGAAAAAACTGAAAAACAAAATTGGACTTTTTTTTAGTTCTTGCTGTATACCTCGTAAACTATGCCTTATTCGATGTTAGTTGTTGTCACTATTTCTACAGTCCAAAAAATTTTTTAATAGGGTCCGAGATATGACACTTTATAAATTGACAATTTTACAGTTTTGTTCTTGCTGTGGATTTCGGGCCACACTTTCTCTGATCTTGTTCTCGGATTACTTTTTTTTGCTAGTTGACCCTTTTTTTGGCAACTGGCTACACTAATAATAGCAAAATATTATTCCATATTGGAGCCTGTGGCCAATATATTTCAATCAAAATGTTTGGATATTCTTCAGTGTAATAAGCATATTAACGGGATTTTAAATGTAATTAAAGGACACTGTGAAACAGCTGAATTAAAATAATTTGGAAGGAATTCTTGCTTCTTCAGATATGATGGCAGAAGAGTTTAATATTGATCTTAAACCTCCTAAAACAGTTAAAGAAACAGGAAGACTCCAGCAGAATCCTCGGCTGAGTATTGGAGGAGGGCAGTACTTATACCATATCTCGTTTCTATGATTTCATCACTTGAGTGTAGATTTTCATAGGACAACCTCCCAGGATATCTCTTACAATCATTTCATTCATTCATTATGAAGGACATAGGCTTAGAAGAGCTAAAAGAAAGGGCCTATTCTGTAGCAAATTTTTGCAATTTAAAATATATTGATTCTGGGTGTGTGTGGTTTGTGTAAATGGAATTGTGGTTTCATATGTGGACAGATAAACAACTTGACAAGCATACTGGAAAACATGGAATTAGTGAATATTATTAAAGAAGCCAAAGCTTTTTTCCCCTAAATATTAACATGTTTTATTATCTTCATTGCTCTGCCATGTACAGCAACTACAATTGAAAGATCATTTAGCACCCTGAGGCGGGTGAAAACATGGGTCAGATCTACAATGGGTGAAAACCGTCAGAACGGATTATGTTTATTAAGTGTTCATAGAAAGCTTAAAAGTAATTAATAATTTTGCTAATAATCCTAGGCGATTAATATTTTGAGACTTTATTACAAATTTAAATTATATATACCCAAATGGAATAATTTACCACCATAAGTAAAGCTTTTTTTTATTAATTTTAATAATGTACTTGTAGGTTGATTTTGTAAAATTATTTATTATTAAAACAAACTTGGGGATGGCTTAACTAATTTACTATTTTTTGGGTCTATCTAAGTCTTATGGTGGTGCAACTACTATCACTAACTTTTTTTGAGGCTATTATCCCCTTTCTTAAGATTTTTCAAACTGCACTTTTAAAAACAATATTTTACTGTAAGTTGGACCTTGACTCTAACTCAACAATGATTGAATAATCTTTTCTGGTAACATAAAATGACGAAAATTCTAATTTGTATCTCAAAAAATAAGTTTTTTAAACTAATTAAAGTTTGAATATATTACTGGCACTACTGATAAATAAAATTTAATTCTTACGGAAAAGTTCAAATACTATTATTTAGTCTTATTTTTAAAGCTAAGTCTACGATTTATTTTATGATTTTTACTACATATGATTTTTGTAATATTTAAAATTATGACACGCCTCTACACTAATTACATCTGTGGGATAAAATTCTTTCATATTTTTTTAACTGATTTAAATCTAAAAGGTTTGTTTAAATTGGGCTGGATATAAAAAAAAAATTATTTGTGCCACGAAATTTCACTACATCCTCTATCATGTGGATTTATCTCCTAGAGTGACACGAGTTACAATTAGATCTAAAAAATAATGGAATACAGTTTGATTCTTTTACTCTAATGACTAATGTTTGCTATTGTTTTTAAAGCTTACGACTAATGGCTGTAATTTGAACTACGTGAAAGTTATTGACCGCCCAGGATGTTGGATGTTGTGCTATTTAGACCACATGGGAAAGGGTTCGGGAATTGTGTTCCATTGTTAGGCCGCTCTCAGCTTAAAATGACGTCATATATAAGGTGCTCCAAGAAATGGAAAGTTGTTTCCGGAACGCAACTCTGATGCAACGTAGATGCATTTGGTCGTGGTATATAGTATATAGGTGACCTCTAGTGTCTAGACTATGGTGATCGTGGTTTAAGTTTTTAAGACAAGGATTTATTGCCAGATCAACCTGATTCGATTGACTGATCTTATTTGAAGAAACAATTGTAATAAAAAAAGCTAATAATTTTGATAAACAGGAGTTAACATTCATTCCCCTGTGGTACATAACTATGACTGTAATCATTATATAGCTAGGTATAGTGAATTAATATAAAACACAGAAACAGGAAATGACAGAGACAGACATACACGGTTCTTTTGGGGGTCAAGGTAACATCCACCTACATACTTCACAAATTTCGTACCTTGATGATGATTAACACTATAAGCAGGTTCAGATGTTTGATGTTGTCATAACAAGATGAATATAACTTTGGAAAGTAAAGAAACAGAGAATCATATTTATTTTTTAAACAAGTTAAGACCATCTTTAAAACTAAAATTAATTATCCAACAGAGGAATTACATTAAAGTTGACTAACTCAATTGTGGATTAAAGTAAAATAATATTATAATATTATAGAATAATAACTTTAATCAAATTCGTAATTATAATAAAGTGATTGATCTTGAGGTGGCTTTACAGAGTACAATTGAAATATGAAATTTTTCAACAAATGAACACATGTACGAATATTACTATATATATATATATATATATATATATATATATATATATATATATATATATATATATATATATATATATATATATATATATATATATATACAGGTTGACCCCGGATCGACTAACCTATAGGTGTATGTGTATATCCACAACAATTTCATTTTTAGATTTTTTTTACAATCTCTATCTTCCCCTATTTACATTGAACTTATTAGAAAATAAATATCTAAATTACCTGAGAATTCGTTATTACATCTAACACGAAAGATATATAAATGAATAAATTCTCGACCGTAAATATAAACAGACTCAAACTCGGGTCGTTGTTTAGATGTTTTACGGCCCCTGAAGAAGGTCGGGAAACGTCGGAATTGTAACATTGTGACGGTTTTTTGTGACCGAAACCTGAGTTTTGTTTGTTTTCTGTATACATATATAATATATATATATATATATATATATATATATATATATATATATATATATATATATATATATATATACACTAGTATATATACATATATATATACTGTATATATATATATATATATATATATATATATATATATATATATATATATATATATATACAGAAAACAAACAAAACTCAGGTTTCGGTCACAAAAATCGTCTTTATGTTACAATCCCGACGTTTCGGTTTTTACTTAAAACCTTCTTCTGGGGCCTAAAAAACAAACGAAATACAAAAAACCCATGAAACAAACACTCATGACTATCAAAACGGAAAAAACTAAGAAGCTGCTACACAATAAATATTAACCCAAGACCTAAAACCCACCGTGAAACATCTAAACAACGACTCTACGATATTTACGGTCGAGAATTTATTCATATATATATATATATATATATATATATATATATATATATATATATATATATATATATATATATATATATATATATATATATATATGTCATATTTTATGATCTAACAATCATTAGTTATCTAGGGTTTAATTTTCATGCTATACTTGTATAGTAGTTGTATAAATTCATTTGATAATAATTCCTATTAAACGAAACACTTTGTAGTAGATTTTCGATACAAAATGGAAACGAAGGTTTCTTCTGAATATATTGGTTGGTAAGAATGTAGATACAGTGGGGAGGCATGCTAACAAGACGCTTGGTTGCGACGCGACACGACGTGCGAAACTTCACTCGTCCGTGGGAAACAGACCAGTAGTTAACACTCAACTTCTATTATGAGTTTATTAGCTATTTACTTGTTGCCTAATATCAATAAGGTTTTTTGGATTCGATCTGTTTCGTAATTTAAGAAGTGTAAACAAATGGAATTGTACAATTCATAATATTTTTCAACAGGTAGTGAAATTCTCAAAATTTTCCAAAAGGTAGGTATATATTATTAACTAAGCATATGAAGGCATTAAAATAAAATGATCTACTGTCTACTGCCAAAAAACACAAACTTATTACATACAATAATATACTATATATGAATTGCAAAATTTCATTAAATTGATATGCATGCCATTTTATATATGTTTTGATATATATATATATATATATATATATATACATATATATATCATTTTGATATGCATGTCGGCGGTGCCTCCAGACTAATGAAAAGACCAAGTAGAAAAAAGCCGCAGAAACTTGACGGTAAAAGATTCCGTAAAAGGGTTTTATTTTGAAGTCAACAACAAACACATGCAATATGAATCAAAACAATGAAAAATCTGTCCCTTTAAAAATAAACAGGTTTGACAGTAAATAAAAACAAAACAATATAATAAATAATAACTCTAAAACCAACATCCTCCCCCTTAAGCTTGGAGACGTGATGTGGAAGGCTTAGGTAATAGTTGCGGAGAGTCAACTTCCAAATAGTATAGCCTCTGTAAAGGACGAATTAACTCCCCCTTTTGAGTCTTTATCCTAGCCACTCTACACACTCCATCAGCTCCAGGGAATATTTCGACAACTAATCCTAACGGCCAGTCGATCCGCTTTGTAGAATCATATCCAACAAGTACAATATCACCAACAGCTAAATTTCCAATTTTCTTCGATCCCTTTTGCACTAGTTGACCGAGGTATTCTTTTCTGAACCGATTTCTCAAGTTTTCTCTCAACTGTTGAATATACTTGTGTCGGTTACTGAGCCATTTTGAGTCAATTTCATCCAGATCTTTAATGTCATGAGCTGGCATAACTTGTATGAAGGAAGCTGGTGTTAAAGGTCGTAACTCACCCGGATCTTCTATATCATATGTCAATGGTCGAGAGTTTACGACTGCTTCTATGTCACAAATAATAGTTAGAAGCTCTTCGTAATTCAACCTTGCTCGTCCTAAATTGCGGCGAAGGAGTTCCTTGATGAGACGGACTAACCGCTCCCACCACCCTCCCCACCAGGAAGCAGTCGGTGGATTAAGCTTCCAGTTTATCCTTTTTATTTCAGAAAATTCTTTGATTTTATCCCAGTCTAGCTTCTTCATAATGTTTTTACATCCTACAAAATTTGTTCCATTGTCAGAATAGATGGTTGTAACACGGCCACGCCTTGCAATGAATCTTCTTAAAGCACTGATGAAGTTTTCTGTTGATAGGGAAGTGGCTAGCTCCAAATGAACTGCTCTGAAAACAGCACAAGTGAAGAGAACCATCCAGACCTTATCCCCATTCTTCAAATGAAGAGGGCCAGCCAAGTCGATTCCCGTTGTTTCGAAGGCCAATTTCGATTCTATTCTGTCAAATGGTAGAGATGCATAGGGTGGTTCAATATTTTTCGCCTGTTGTCTTAAACATTTAGTACACTTTCTTATTACTTCTTGAATCGTTTTCCTTCCTTTAATTATCCAATATTTTTCTCTTATAATCGTGAGTAACGTGCCAACTCCAGCATGCAAGTTTAATTTGTGTTGTTCCATAATTAACTTTTTCACATTAGTGTTCTTAGAAGGTAACAGTATCGGGTACTTAAAATCTTCTGTTTCATTAGCGAACGATAATCTCGTTTTGACTCTAAGTAATCCCTTTTCATCTTTAAAAACTTGCATTTTTATTAAATTCTCTTGAAGGTAATTTTTTGAGAAACTTAATTCTTGTATATACCATAATAGTTTGTCTTCGGCTTTCTTTATTTCACGAAACGTCAACTTGTTCGATGTAAATTTATTATTACTTCTTTTTACTCGTAAAATCCAAGCAACTAATCTAACAGTCTTATGATAGGTCTCCAGATTGTCTAAATTCAGCCCAATTTTCGTCACGGTTACGGTGGTAGTTAAAACATCCTCCTCGTTGGTTTCTTCTAACTCACACACTCTTCCAGGCCAAAATTCCTCCTTCTTTTTCAGCCATTCTGGTCCATTCCACCATTGCGACTTGTAAAGATGTTTGCCAGAACACCCCCGTGTCAAAATATCAGCTGGGTTCAAAGAACCTGGGCAATGTCTCCAATTTTCAGGCTTAGAAACTTGAAGTATTTCTTGAACTCTATTGGTTACAAAAACGGTAAGTTTTTTCTCTGTTTTTAACCAAGCGAGGACCACTGTTGAGTCACTCCAAAAGAAAACTTTAGCATCTGAAAACTC
The DNA here is from genome assembly GCA_951217055.1 of Gerris lacustris. Classification (NCBI taxonomy): domain Eukaryota; kingdom Metazoa; phylum Arthropoda; class Insecta; order Hemiptera; family Gerridae; genus Gerris; species Gerris lacustris. The sequence goes on along the minus strand of OX578276.1, from coordinate 84,665,969 downwards.
CGGCAGGCTATTTATTGACCTAAATAAACGAGTTCCTATCAAAGCAGCTAATAATTCTAATCTAGGAATTGTAGTTATTCGAGCAGGTGCTACTCTAGATTTAGCCAAAACTAAACTGATTTCCCCGTTATTACACCTAGTAAAAATACAGGCCCCATAAGAATTTTTACTAGCATCACAAAATATATGTACAGACAGGCCTGCTCCTTGATCTTTTAATATCCACCTAGGAATACTACATTGAGCAATAAAATTAATTTCATCATACCAATCTAAAAATGTTTTCTTTATATCTGGCGGTAATTCAACATCCCAACTTATTTTTAATTTCCATACTTCCTGAAGTAAAATTTTAGGCAAAAGAGTTGCAGGAGATGAAAAACCAATGGTATCAAAAATCTTTGCCGCAAAACTTAATAATATTCTTTTGATATGAGATCAGGGTTTGATGTATTGTCTCTAATTTTATTACTGATCCATCCTCTTAGATCAAACATCCCAGATGCCATCAAATCTTTACTCTCAGAGATGAACTGTTTTAGCTCCTTATCATTTTTAACGGAAGTAACACAATTATCAATGTAAAATGATCCAGCTAATTTAACTGCAGTTTCTTTTAAATACTTTGGAACATTTTCTAGATGGTAATTTATTGTAGCTGCAAGTAAGAACGGACTTGGTTTAACTCCAAAAACAACTCTTTTGTGTCGAAATATTTTTATGATTTTTGGGAGTAGTCCTTCCACCACAGAAATCTCAAATAATCTCTTTCTTCTTCTGCTAAGCTAATTTGCAAAAAAAGCTTTTCTTACATCGGAAGTCACACCGTATTTATGAAGTCTGAAACCCGTAATCAATAGAGGAATGAGTTCTATCATATTTGGCCCCTTTGCTAAACAATCGTTCAAAGAACTTTTATTTGCATCTAGAGAGGATGCATCGAACACTGGACGTAATTTGGTAGTACTAGATTCTTTAATGACACCTCTATGAGGCAGATAGTAACCTTCAGTTGTGTTCCCGTCAATTACTTCTTCTATGATGCCTTCATCTATCCATTCGGTAAATACTTTTTCATATTCATCATATTTGTCTAATTTTATTAAAGTTCTAGTCGAGTTACATAATCTATTATATACTATGCTATAATTATTAATTAAAGGTGGTCGATCAGTTAACCAGGGCAATTTAACTTCATACCTCCCCTCAGTATTTATAATTATATTTTTCCTAAAATTATCAAACGTTTCAATATCTACAGACTCTTTATTTTTTACTTCCATAGGATCTCTGATTCCCATAGTTTCTAAGTTCCATAAGTCAGTAATATTATTTGTGCAAACATTATTTACAAACACGTTATTTTTGGTACATTCTGTACTACCCATAACTGTCCATCCTAGATTCGTTTCTAATCCAACAATATTTTTCTCAATTCTCTTAAATTTACCGGTCAATACACTGCCGATAACATCAGTGCCCAATAATAAACCTATTTCTTCATTTATGGAAGTGTCGGTCATCTCAATTCCATGCTTTGCTAATTTCTCTTTCAAACTAGGTATATTATAATTTGGACAATAATCACAGATTTTATCTTGCCCTACTAAATCTACATCTAACTTAAATCTATCTAATAAATTACAAAGGCGTACTCGGTATACATCATGGATTTTAGCAGGCAACTCTGTACCCCCAAAAACTGCTTGTACAAAAGTCTCCCTGCTTCTGGGTTTCAAATTTAATTCTTTTACCAATTTATTCAAAATAAAAGAGCGTTGCGACCCTGAATCGATTAATACCCTCACAACTCTCTGGCTCTGACCTATTCTAACCGCTACAGTTTGGAGAAATGCACCTCCAGACGAACATGAAGTCATTACTCTGGTCTTATTAACTTTTTCTGATTTTTTATTATATTTATCGGATGTTTCCCCTCTTTTGTTGCCTATTGCATCACACATTATTGTTACATGTCTTTGTGAGCATGCTATACACTTGACGGGAGCAGTGCACCGCTTAAAACTGTGATTTTTCTTCAGGCAGATAAAACAACAACCTGACTTTTTGAGGGTATTTCTCTTCTCCTCAGAACTCATATTTTGTGCACGAAAGCCCTCTAGGCTGCTATGATTCATGCGTCCACAAAATACACAAGATACCGAATCTGATGATCGCATAGTTGGCTCAGATTTATTTGTAGCTACTAGCGTTGAAGCTGTAGGGAAGGAATCACCCAGGGCCCTATGATAGTTTGAATCGGTAAAAGGCAAACGGGCTAAGGCCACCCGTTTCTCACTCTCAACCTCTAATCTTATAAAATTCAACAAGGTACTTAATCTGCTATCGGTGTCTCCCTTATTAACCATATTAATGTTTTGAGACCTTTCCCAAACTCTTAAAATTTCATCCGGTAAACTAGATTCCACTAATGGATATAACATAGCACCATATTTTTCGCTAGTTACCCCTAGACTCTCTAAAGCTCGAATCTGGGTCTCTAGTTTATCATACAACGAGGCAAGGCTAAACTCATTTTTATTGTTGTAAGATGCCCTCATCAAAACAAGTCCTAGCAACTCTCTAACATAAACCTCAATAAGGTATTCATCTTTAGCAAATCTATCTTTCAATTGTTTAGTAGCTACCTCATAGTTTGACCCTAGAGGAGGGAAACTTTCAACTAGTTCTCTCGCAGGACTATCTTCAACAGTAGCCTGAATCAAATACTGAAACTTATCTGTTAAAGTTAATTCTTTGTCCTCGTGTATTTTTTTAAATTGACCCCAAAAACTAATCCAATTTTTTACATTACCATCAAATTTTTTAAGTTCCAACTTTGGCAAAACAATCTTTTTCCTGGCCGGTTTATCCGCCTCTTTGTTTTCTTTCGGAGTGCCGCCAGTATTTGATCGCTCCACAAAGTCTTCACCTCTTCTTTTCTTTATGAGGTACTCCTCCCGGTATTTTTCAGAAGAATTGATTTCATCCTCGATGTCCTTGCCAGTAGAAGCCGCGTCGGCCGAGATACCTTCCAAAATTTTTTGATCTAATTCAAACAACCGTTTCGTCTTGTCTTCTAAAATTATTAAGGTCTCGGTCAGCGCCTGTACTTTACCTTCCTCCGCTTCTTTAACTAGAAGTGAGTCCAGCTTCTTAAAGGCCAGTGTCACAGATATTCTAGTGCCTGTTCGTTGTTTCTTCATAGCTTCTATATTGCTAGCCATATTCCTTTTTTCTTTTTTCTCTTTTCTTTTAATGAATTTACTGCTAAGCAGTCCTGTCCACGGTCGCCACTAATGAAAAGACCAAGTAGAAAAAAGCCGCAGAAACTTGACGGTAAAAGATTCCGTAAAAGGGTTTTATTTTGAAGTCAACAACAAACACATGCAATATGAATCAAAACAATGAAAAATCTGTCACTTTAAAAATAAACAGGTTTGACAGTAAATAAAAACAAAACAATATAATAAATAATAACTCTAAATCCAACAGTATATAATACACCAAAGATATTCTTGATGTCATTTAAGAAAAGTTGTAATGAACGATAAATTGTAATCTCACAAATGTGCTTTTTACTTTTTCATATACATAGGATATAAAAAAAATTTATTTGATGGCGCAAAATTCGATTTGGAGATTTTGATGGATTCACACTTTTAAGGTACCAAAGAACGGTTTTTAAAACATTTTAGTCTGTAGCCTGTAGTATGTGCAGACGCTTGGAGTCTAAACTGCTGGGCCGATTTTGATGAAATTTGGCATGCAGGTTCAGAAAATTATACTCCGAGGTAAAATTGACAAATTAATTTTACCTCTAAATTTGGAGGCGCTACCCCCCCCCCCCCCCCCCAAATTTTTATATTCACATTTATTACTGATTAAAACAATAAAAACATGAAATAAAGAATAGTGAGGTACATAGCTTCCTCGAATCCTATCACGTTCTTTATTGATTTTATGCTTTTACAAGCCATTATTGTCTAATTTATTGAATTGTTTCCCCCGTTTTTAGGGTTTCGTTGGAAAAACCAAAAAAAATAAACCCTTATAGTTTCGTTTCAGTGTCTGTATGTCTGTCACTCTGTACAGTTCCAATATCATTTGAATCAAAAGAGATTCAAATGTGAAACTTTCCAGTATTAAATCGTTTTGACGCACAATAAGGTTTTCAGAACGATCACATAGCTTCCGTTACCTTCTATCAGTTTTCTATTAAATACATCAGTTAAATGAGTTATTTTGAGATTTAAATGCAGTATCAATATCTATATGCGGGAAAGTTTGGTTCTATTTGTCGAACCTATTTTTGTTTCATATATCCTAAAACAATTTAGAGCTAGATTTTATAAATTTTAAATCAGTTAGCAGTCAGATTTAAAATCAACTTACCTTAACTACCGCAGTCTTACTTTAGTTTTTTTTCCAACATAGTGCGAGAGTTATTTTATGACACTTTGTTATTCTTTTTCACTTGTTCAATTTGTTATGCTCGTGAAATCAAAACCTTTATTAACATAGACGGACTTATTTTATATTCAAATTTATTTTGGCTATCTCTCCATCCTGAGTATTTAAACTAAGAATCGAATATCGTTTATTTGTATTATTAAACAGTTAAACTAATTTGGGTTTTTCCGATTCAATATGTAACAAAATGTAAATTAAATAACAAATAAAATAACAAATCAAATAAATAATAAAACTTTAGTAATTATTTACTCTCATTGTTGTTTACTCTTTACTCTATAACAAAGTTGTTAATGACAGTTATCTTTCCCTTTCTGTGGATCTTGGTCTTCAAGCATTAGTTTTATTATTCTGTAAATATGAGAACTCAAGTTTAGTCTTATTCCATAAATATAGATATTTATATCTTTTTTCGACGTCATTACATATTTTCAGCAATTCAGCCGCTCTGCCTTCCTTGATAAGATTCTCTTTCAGGGGGTTGAAGTTAGTGTTAAGTGAACTGTGCCGGTACTGGGTTAAATAAATCTCAATTTAATCAATTCTAATTAAAGTCGACAGAGGCTGGAAACTTTTAATGTGGATTTCAATTCTTCTTTAGAATAATAAAATAAAAAAAAAATCAGCCTAATCGTCTTGTGCTCTTCTCAAATGGTCCAGAATCATGTAAATTGCAGAGCTTTGCTGTTGTGTGGTTTTTATATAGACAGTGGTGTTTTCAATCAGACAACAGGCCAGAACAAGCTCAAGGATATCTTAAAAGTCTTACTTCACTTAGTGCGTATTTTTCACTTTCCATCACACTATGACCGCTGTCCTTAGTGGGAATGCTCTATTATTTCAATAGTTCTTTAAGCTCTTTAAGGTCACTCACTTCTCTAGGTCAAATGTTTCTCTATATAATAGTATTTTTTAAATATGTTATTTGTCTAATGAAATCTAATTGATAAATAAGAACATTTAAAATTATAGGAGAAAAACTTTCCTTATGTTTTCTTCATATAAAGGTTTATTATCTCACTTATAACTTTATATTACATCTCAATATAATATGTTATAAATGAATACTATAAGGATTGAGTAGCTAAATATTACTAAAAGAACTTACTGATCTACTGGTGAGAAGTAAAGCTACAATCAATGCAAAACTACAAGTAGCATTGCATTGAGTTGTGAAATTAACGGATTGAACCAAATGCTATTCTCTGCATGGGTAAACTTAAAAAACTTAAAAGCTTACCACTTATACCGGCGATGTATATTATCAATGGCGTAAAAAGTTTTAAACACAAATGGAGTTAGCCTCAATAATTGATTGGCAAATGTAAATATTAATAATGTATAATCTAATGTAAGTAAAATAATTAATTAGTTCAACAATTTGTTTTAACAATAAACTGATTGATTTTACACTCTGAGTTTATTTACAGTGAGAAAGTTCCACAAAATTAGGGTTCAAAAATGGTTTAAAAATTCCCTTCACAGAGTACTTTTCTTCCCGTTATAATATAGGATCAATCAGGCTCTTAATTTTTGACTAATGGCTATAATTTAAATAACTTATTCAACTGCCTGCAAGAGGTAGAATACATGGAGACATGAAGTAAAAATCAATCCGTTACCACTTTTAAGCTTATATAGCAACAATTCACAGTTAAGCACAATAAACACCTAAAGAATCCGAGTATATGAAGAGACATAAGCGCTTCAAAACTCAATATATCCCAACAGGACGTGAACTGTTGTTGACTGTGTGAACGTTGGAACTGTGCCACCCAGCAGTAGTCGAGTTGTAAAAGCTATTGTGATTCAGATAGCACGTTGATAGCCAGGTTGTTTTTTCCCGGAAACGGGTGCAAAAAGACCTCTTTTGCAGCGAAGAGTGAAACTGTGTGGGAGGAGGCCTCACGTAAAGCACGAACCAATAGAATAAATTATTTTGGGTTTGGGGCCAATGCCAGCTTAGTAGTTCTTCCTTTCAGGAATGAAAGTTTTTTTTTTGTTCTTTACATCTCAAATTCACTTTCCATCACGATCTCATATCCTAAACTATAAGGATCCGAGTTGTTATTTGGTTGATTAAAGCTTAGTGTTTCTAAACAAATGTCTTTTATTATTCGGCCATGCTTTCTCTTATATCAAAAGAATGGGTTGAAAATATGAATAGTTTGTGTTGCCACGTAGGTTTGGTTTTGAAATTAGGCTATGATTAAAATTAAATAATTTCATTATTATTTAAATTTATTTGGTATGTTAATTAACTAACTAAAGCTCGTTTAAATAAACAAGATAAATGTCTCTTTATTTACATTTATTTTTAAATATGATTTTCAACTCAATTATTATATTACCGACTCAGTATAAAGCAAATAAATAACTTCCATTTTTTCATACTGCAATGAAAAGAATTACTTAAGAAACTGTGACTAGTAACACTACTATCCATAATTCGCATAAAAAAAACTAATCCAAGGCCCTAATCCTTTTCGTGTGATATCTGCAACGTTATTGCACACGATGGGAAGTTATTTTCACTGACGGTGATGGAATGGAAGGATGTGCTGTTGCCTCATCAGACATCTATTGCTTGTTTATTTAAGTTGAATAGCAGATCTATTCTGTGATATGTTTTAAGGTTTCACCTGTTACTCTCATGCAATAGTTAAGTCTTAGCAATTATAATTTATCGCTCTTTTAGGCTCAATGCAATACAGGCTAAATTCTTTCGGCTTAGTTCTTTCACCTTGTCTCTGCTCATTACGTAATCCGAACTGACATAGCCACTAGATACCTCTTTAGAGGTAACCTCCAGGTATTTTAGTTTTTGTTTTTTTGTAAGCTAATCATCTGCTTAATGTTTTACAGTTGATACTGCTAGTGGGAATAAGTTCTACATTGGCAAGCCCGTGCTACGAGTACGGATGCCACAAGCCTTACGTTCCAGCGCCTCCCGGCAAGACGCCGCCTTGTGCAAAACATGGCATGACATTCTGCGAATCCATCGACCGCTATCCTCAGTCTGTAGTACCAATTTATTAATATAAATTAATTATTATTATTATAATTATTACTACTGTACAATATATTTTTACTCGTTGATCTAGTGCAGGGGTTCCCAACGGGGTCCAGGTGGACCCCTTGGGGGTCTATGGCAATTTAAAAGGGTCTATAGTATTCCAGGAGTCTATTCAAAGGTTTGAGTATTGATTATTTCAAGAGTCTAAAAGAAAAATTTGCGTATCGTTCTAAAGCAGAAATTAAAACATTTCTTAAGCCATCAACTTCGGTAAATAATGCTGGTGGATTACAAGTTAATTACAATATTTCTCTGTTAATTGTAATTGCAAAAGCCGGATATCCACATAACACTGGTGGAAAAATAATATCCTTATTTTACGATTTTGGTAGTATTCATACTACGGAACGATTAAATTTTAATTTAAATCAAATTATAATTATTATTAATTAGTTGGTTAGAGCGCTATACTGGAAATATAGAGGCCGGTGGTTCAAATCCCCGCGCTGGAGTCTATTTTTCTCTGTCTGTTTCCCGTAGTTAATAATAATTATAATTTGATTTAAAAAAAAAAAAATATCGCCCACCATCAATAAAAGAGGTAATAAAATATTATGAAAATGAACCCTGAACAAGTTTTAAAAAGTATTCCGCACAGTAATTACTTCATACAACGTCGTATGGATGAAATGTCAAAAGATACTAAAATACCTTTTTAAATTTGTCAATTGCAAAATTGTAAATTTTCTGTGCAGTTGGATAAACAGTATTTTGATGTTATATGTTCGATATTATAGCTCCAGATTGAGAGAAATTACAAAAGAATTTCTTTCAGCAAACTGTTAAAATGTACACTACAGGTGAACATATATTGAAATTTTTTGAAAATTTACGCTGAACTCTTAACAAAATTAAAAGTTATGTTAGCTTTAATGTTATGTTAGCTATAGTGACTATACGATGATAGATAATTTCAGACAACATATTATAAAAAAACAAATATCAATAAATCACAAAATGACCTCATTAATAAAAATTTAACTATTGTCCAATTACTATATCGATGTATCTGAAGTTTATATTTGTTATCTGCGAAATCTTATATAAACCATTTTTTCTATGTTTTTGTCCAAGTTCTTAGCACAATTTTATCTTAAAGATTTTTAAGTGCAATTATTAGTATTCTGTCAATATTGTATGCTGTATATTAATGGAAAAATACAAGGGGGTCAATGAAGAAAATAATTTTTTAAAAGGGGTCGATGAAGGAAAAAGGTTGGGAACCCCTGATCTAGTGGATACCATGAACATTACTATGGTACTTGGGCCTTAAGTACTTTTTTGCGGAGACTTCTGGGGGTTATTCGTCATAAATCTTCTTAGTTTTCCCAAATTTAAAATTGGATTGAAATACATGTCACGAAGGATTTAAAGTTTAGCTTCCGTTAAGCATATTTATAGGGTGTTAGCACAGAGGTATTACTCATAATAATGAACAATAAACTGAATCAAAAGAAATAAACAATATGAACTGACAATATGCTGATAACTTATGACAATAACTGATTCTGATTCTCCAGATATATTCATTCAATTTTAATAACTTCCCTTGCCATCCTGCTGTTGATAACTATTGATGGAGTACTTAATGTCGACGAATATGGTAGTCGATTACACACATTATCAACCAACAAAACCAGGATCCCTATCCGCAAAATTGCATCACCTAAACAAAGGATTACCTAAGTGTTCCTGCAAGGTACACTTCGATGTTCAAAGCCCCTTTTCATTACCTTAAGTTGAGGCACAATAAGCGAATGGTGCCTCAGTATTAAGAGAAAAATACTTTATACAGTTACTGATGTCGAGACTAATATCTTATGTGTCTTCGCAGAATTTAAAGTCCTAAAATTATTGTAAGTGTGGGGCTCGTCCATTACCAGTAACGTTAGAGAAAGTATTGCTTAAGATGACGAAGAAAGCTTGAGATGACCTTTAGCTACTGCAATCGAGTACCTGTTTCTGATCTTCTTTAGAAATCCCCAAAAATATGTTATGATTAATTAAACTTCAGAGTGCTGAAGATGATACCTTGAAAAAAGAAAGTTGATAATCATGTGGATGCATTTAAAACTCTGTTATACGTATGGAAATAATTTAATCGAGAGATATAAATTACTAGAAGGTCATTTTTACGAAAAATTATCCCGAATAATTATTTAAAATTTGCACTTCAAATCTCTCTTTTATGCAAGGTAATGTTGAAAGTTTTACAAAAAAAAAAAAAAAAAAGTAATATTACGATCCTTTAATTTAATACGCAAAGATACCTGGTATATATACAATACTCCTGTGTTTTGGCATTTTAATGTTTAATTAATTCCATGTTTAAGTATTACTGTAATTGACGTTCCAACATGAGAGAAGTGACGAGAGACTTATAGAAAAATTAAAGGATCTTTTTTATTCCATACATTACAAAAACCATAACCGGTCTTACTTTCTACCGGTAAATCTGTGTGCATCCTGGTGCAAAATTGCTTTAACAAAATACATTTATTTGTATATGATGATCGTTATAATTTAGGTTCAATCCATAATATGAAACGGTCCAAAGGTAGTTGCTTGACCATTTTAGAAAAAAAGATCCCATGTTGTTTATCTCATATTTAAGGTGTTAAAAAAATGATTTTAAAAAAATATCTTAAACCGTCTGTTAACAGTCGTTACTAAGGTACGTTGAGCCTACCTGTAGAAACCGTTACAAATGGTCATTTATCTACATATCTTCATATGATATATAACTACATGATATTGTAATATATTAGCATTACATATTATTGCAATAAATTAGCGCTGGGTGAAGGCTAGTTTATACATTGAGGGAAAAGATTTTGAGTGCAGATATCTATTATTAATACCTGTGTGTCTTCTCTAAATTATAGTTTTAAAATGTATTATTAATCTTTGGTCAAATGTTTAATCTATAGCGGTGCAGCTGTAAAAATATGATTTTTTAACCTAACCAAATTCGACTTAAAACCACTCAAAAATAAAAGCATTAAAATGACCTAATGTTTTTTTTTTGTTTTGTTTTTTTTAAAAAAAAAAGAACAAAAAAAAACAAAGGGATGTTGCCTGAAGGTATGTAGAATTGAAGAGTGGCACGACTAAAATGCCGCTATAGTAGAGTAACTCCAGTTAAAACTGTCACTTGAACATTGATATGACTACTAATTACTAATACTATGTCATAAATTCTCAATGACTTCATAATACAAATTACCGCTACGTTAAAAGAAAAAGTATGTAATATTCTTGACATTTAATTCATTCTATGCGTCGTGCAAAATACGAGTACAATGCAAACGTGTCTTTTAATATCAAATGCCATTTATTTAAATTCAGCCATGTGAATAAAAATCGTGGGTCTCAAATTATGTATTATACGACAAACGAAAGGTAAATTAATCTTACTTTAAACTAGGTTAATATCCGATATATAAGCAATTATTTGGTTAAATAAAAGTAGAAGTTTTAGTGCGCTATCGATTCGTATCTAAAACCATGTCTACAAAAAGTAATATGTCTGAATAATAGTTTACTTGAAATGGGATAATTTTGTTAAGTTTTAATTATACTTAGCTAGAGGAATTATTATAATACAATATTACGACCGGAGTAGATTCCAGCCAAATTTGCCTATTCTCTGAACTACCATTCAATGAATTCCATTCATTTATTTTATTTACTTTACACAATCTCCAATCCAAGTCCTTTTACTGAAAAAGGAGCCCAGAGTATGAGAGCATAAGAAAAGTACAGGAATGAAATACGAGTAATTAGTATTTTGCAACTATAGTGTAAAAAAGTTGAAATTAATTAATATAAAAAAAGTAAATGCATAAAGCAGGATTATATCGTTAAATTAAAAACTGAATAACTTAAATGCCGTTTAAAACCAGCTACTTTATATAAATTACGTAAACTGCAATAATTCAATTGTTTGAATTTAAAACAAAATCCCTTAATGAATTATTAAACCTAATGTTTATTAATTCATATATTAATGATAATGCTCTTTTATGTTCGTAAGTGTATTTGTATGTAATTTCAGATCTCTAAGCTAAGTGCAATGCTCAATTTCACAGCAATTGCCACGTTTAATTGATCATCTATGTAAATTTATGTGAATAATTATTAATGAGTTTTTAAATTATTAAGAAAATATAAATTAATAAAATATTGTGTTTTTTTATTAAAGAATAAATGTAATATTCTTATAACTAGATACATCAAAATGAGTTAAGAAAACAACTTATTTTCAACGATTATAATATGCAAGCGTCAAAACAACTAGTCTTGAATATATAATTAGCTTCCTTACGAATACATTTAGCACTAATAAAGTAAGAATAATAAAGACATTTCTTTAAATAATCTAAAACAGATTCCTGGTGAAACTTAAAAGTAAACATGCATATATCAAAACCTCGTTACTCGTTGTCACTGAGTAAATGCAGTGTTAGTTATTTTAAATGAATTTATATTTACTTTTAGCAAAACAAATAATGATGAATTTACAGTGTCTGCTTTCACTCATGTCGTGTTTGCTTTATGACGGGAAATGTTTCACGATTTCCTTTGTACGCTGGCATGAAGACAAACGGTAGCTTATCAAAGCCTCGAAGGCTTGGGTCACGCTGCTACCAAACATGTAATATTGTAAAAAGGTATTAGAAAGACCTCACCTTCTAAAAATGTCAATAGTCTGCCTAGAAATCTTTGACTTTTAATTTAATATTAAAAATATCTTATGTGAAGAATCACTCTGCTCGCATATTCAAGATTAGAAAGTTTTATAGAAACGGTTTACACTTAAACAAAAATATTTCATTATTCATCTACTGTAGTAGTGCATTGTGGAAATTCCTTCTGGTTTTTAACATTTCTGAATATTTAATACACTCTTCTACTCTTCTATCTCCCAAATGCTCAGTTTAATATGTATATAATATTATTTTTATTATTTAAGTTATGTCTCACGATAGATCTGCGTGTTTAGCAACCCATTCAATTTGGACAGCATCACTGTTGTTTATGTGAATAAAGTGTTTCTCTCCCAGAATAGTGTTAGCAATGAGCAGTTCTGGTATATTTTATTTCTTCTACACCCAAAAAACAGAAGAAGTTAATATTCTATATTTTTTCTTTATTTATTTTTATTTTCTTTTTATTAATTGCATAATTTTTACCGACACAAAACCAGTAGCATAATGTTTTAGTTTATTGTATTTACGTGATGCTTCCGGGCTTACCTAATGTAACGGAAGCGAAAGCTATGTGATCGTTCTGAAGAGAGAACATTTTTTTATATCTCCGATTTGAAAAATTCCAAGACAGAAATCCGTTTCTGACATCAGGGAACATTTTTGGTTCCGTGGCTGTCTGTCGGCCTGAAACAAAATATCTTAAAAACTACTCGTTTGATTTTATTTAAATTTTGATAGTAGGCCATAATTAGCCCATTGTTGGTCCCATATAAGTTTCAACGTTCTCCGCCAATTTATACGCACAAACATACATTTATTTACACCTATATCTTCAAAAGCACTCATCTGATTTTTATGAAATTAAGGTGGTTTGTTGAAAGTAGCCCGCAGATAGCCCCAGATTAATTTCAACCATCTACGCCCTTTAAATTTTCAAAATTGATACTATGTATAATTAATGTAAAAAATAAAAACAATTTGGGCTGATTTAAAAACCGGGAAAATTAAATAAATGTAACAATAATAGGTTGTACAAACATTAAATCATCAAAGTATAGGGGAAAGTAGGGTAAAACCGGGTACGCGGGTCAAACCGGGTACCTCAATTTTTCCTAAATTAGTGCTGCTATCTATCTAGTGATGCAGTCAACTCAATCCTGGATGCCTCTCAGTTGTTTTGTGATAGTTAATGAAAGTCGAAACATCGATTGTTTTCAACACGTATTTCAACATTATTGCCAGTTTTTTTACAAGAATTTGTTTGTGTTGTTACCAAAGAGCCCTTACATTTAATACGTGGTTATTAAACCTAATAAATATGTAGTTTAAATAGAATAATTAGGCACCAGTGTGAGATTTTTGCAATCACCTGTTGATGAATGACAGCCATTTGTTTTTTAAAACACCCCTTGGGGTAATACCGGGTACCAATAGAAAGGGCGCAACCGGGTGGTACCCGATATTACCCCTACATTATATTTTTATGGTGAATAACTACTATTTTGTTTATTATAATCCTTTCAAATACTTTTTTTGACAATCAATAAATAATATCGTCTGTAATGAACTTTATTCTGACTGTGCTTCTGGAGAAGGGTGGATAAGGTGTAACGAGTTCAACCTCTGGGCTCATGTAGGCTAGCTCAATGTAGCGCATATGAGGGAGAGGGAGGATTAGTTTGTGACTTCTGTGAAAATGTCACTTCAGACATCAGACTAATGTTTCAACATGATAGATTTTTATAAATAATAAATAAATTAACCATAGCAGTTAAAAATTATTGATTTTCTTGATTACCCGGTTTTACCCTACCATTCATCAAAATTCTGATTTTGACTAAATCCACAAAATTTATTCTCAGGACCTTGTAAGTAAATTATATTGGCAAAATCGGTAAAATGTTGGTAGTCCAAATGTGTCTAAAGAAAATAATTAGTAAAGGATTTTTTTTTCGTTGCCCAGGAGTTCATAAATGGGGAAAACAGTTATGGTACCCGGTTTTACCCTACTTTCCCCTACCCTACAAAATAGGTTGCGAGGAAGCTATGTGCCACACTAATTGGCAGACTATGTTATAAAGGTTTTAGTAACTCAATTATTATAGCAGTGCACCAAATAATATTAATAGGATGTAGGATTAGTCCAGGAGATAGCGTGCAAAAAAGTGTCTGACTAACATAGAGCTAGAAATTTTTCTATAAGTAAATCTTTTGGTGCCTTTTAAAAGAATATGTGGTCGGCTAAGTTCGTCTGTGGGACATAGCTTGGGAATTGGCATTTCAAAAAACCCACCGGTGGAGAGCGGCCATGTCCCGCCCTTTTTGGTGCGGACAATGTAATTTTCATGATGCTGAGTACGAACTTAGTTAGTAGCCCAATAATAATCAAGTTGATGGTCGTTGTCACTTAATAGGTTAGTTAGTAAAATGTTTCTCCAAATCAAAGAGGTCACTTATCAAGAGGCAAATCAACATCAACTTCATTTTCGGTCTACTAAATAAATTCGTACACAGGATCATGAATATATCAGTCCAAAAAGGGCGGGGCATGGTCGCTCACCACCGGTTTGTTTTTTTCAAATACCTATTGCCAAGCGATGGCCCGCAGGCGAACTTAGCCGACCACATATTCTTAAAAGGCACTAAAAGATTTACTTATACACAAAATTCTAGCTTGATGTTAGTCAGACACTTTTTTGCACGCTATCTCCTGGACTAGATGGGAGGTAAACAAATAGTATTGATTTTTATTTTATATTTAACAACTTATATTGTTTGTTACAGGTATGTGATAAAATACTTGATTCACAAGTGGCAGTTCGACTTTAACTCACTCTTCAGCAGTGAAAGGCGAGAAGAATTCAGACCAAGGTTGGTACCTGATCTCCCACCTAATGTCCTGCCAATTTTGATAAAAGTTTAGTTATGACCATAGTTGGTTTTACTTTAGAACCAAGATTATTTTTTCATTCAGCAAATAATACTCAATTAAATCCTTTAATATAGTATTTAATGGTTACAAATAGAACTCGAATTGAGTCGTCTAGGATTGGAGTTTTACACAATATTTACAGATAAATTATAAATGATTTTTCGACGCCATGTTTTGCTTAAACACTATACTTTAGACAAACAAGCAATATTAGGTAAAACTGTCTACGAGTGAAGAGAAAGGCGAAGGTTTATAACTTTTATAAGCACGGACTACAAAAGCCAACAGGTTGAGCTGAAGCTTTTTCAGTGTTATACATCCCGCTCACTCGACCCCACGATTTAAATCTAACCAGCATTACCACGAAACCAGCAAAACAAAAAAAGTCTAATAGAAGTGCGAAAACCATTTCAAAAAACTTCCATATTTGGACCATACTTTAGTGACCGTTATAGCACCCACACGATATTATGTGTGCGGTTATGGAAAAAGATAAGGTTTTTGAAAAGAATGTCGATAAATTTGTTATTCCTTATTTTATTTTTGTTTTCGAAAAAATTTAAATGAATGGCAGTCCATGCCTCGATATTCGAATTAACAATATGATGTCATTCTGCCTTCCTAAATTTTTGCTTCCAAGCTTACCAATGATAACGGAAGCTATAAAATCGTTTTGAAGAAAGAAAATTTTTTTGGTATCCAATTTCAAAAATTCCAAGGAACTTTTTTGTTCCGTGACTGTCTGTCGGTCTGTCACTCAATTTTTGCGGACCAACTGCAAAACTACTCGTCCGATTTTAATGAAATTTGGATAATAGAGCATAATTAACCCATTGTTGGTCCCATATAAATTTAAACCTTCTTCGCCCAATTATTTCCTCTTTCACAAGCACACAAACATACATTTATTTATAAGTATTTCATCAAAAGTATTAATTTATTTACACCTATTTCAAAAGTGCTCACCTGGTTTGTCGAAAGTAGCCCGCAGGTAGTCCCAGAATAATTTAAACCGTCCGCGCTCTTTTAATTTTGCTAAATTGATACTTTAATTTATGTAAAAAATCAAAACCATTTTGATAGATTTAAAAAACCGGGGGGGAGGGCCTTAAATACATGTGACAATAATAAATTGTAATAGCATAAAATCATTAAAGTATACAAAATAGGACGCGAGGAAGCTATGTGCCACACTAACTAGCAGACTATCTTATAAAGGTTTCAGTAACTCAATTATTATAGCAGTGCACCAAATAATAAACATATTTAAAAAGTTTTGAATAGGTGGTTATTTACTTTTTGTTGTTGATTCTCAATAAAATTAGATATGTTTTCATTAATATCACAGGCTACACTAATTGGCAGACTATTCTATAAATTGTTGATTATTTTAGCTCGTTGTCCTAGTTATACAAATTTGTATGTATCCTCGGCTTACACGGTTATCGTTCGGTTCCACCTCGTGTAAGTTCGGGGAATTACTGTACTAGGTTTCCAAAGAGCACCAGGAGTGGCTGTGGCCGCAAAATGATGTCGAGCGTCGAGATTTAATTATATTCTGATACATCCACTATGAATGCAGCTTATTTATCCGAAACTATCATTCCTATTCCTTTAATGTTAGGAAATTTTCAAGCAAAACATTTCAAATAAAAAAATTCTTTTCGCAAGCCTATTAGACCTTCTTGATTTTCTCTCAAGAACAAACAAACTCAGAGCCGAAGTTATTTTATATTTCAGTTTTCATTAATTTTGTGCAATATGTCTTAGACAAATCTCCAAATTAATCCACAAAACTATAGCTAGCGACAATATTAATTAATAATTTTGGAGTTGATTACAGCATCTAATTTAGAGTAACCGAAGTGTTGCCAAAGGTTATTCGATAATTAATCTTCAGGGTGTAAAAATCTCACTATTATTAGTACTATACTTTTTTACATATAAAATGCATCATGAGTAATATCTCTTAATTACAATTAAAGTCTTGAATACTTAAAAATTCCCTTACGCTAATCTTATTTTAAATTTTATGTACAAATAATTAAAATTAAACTTTTGCCAAATACTTACAGTTTTTTATTATTAGTGGTTTTGCCAATTCTAGTTATCGAAAACTAATATGATATAAAAAGCTATAGTTTTATTGAATGTTTCGCCTATTTCAATGGTAATATAAATTCAATTCTTATCCCAGTCTTATCGAAAGCTGGTCTGAAACGAAGCATAAGGCTTCGCATTCTAGCTGCTTTCTAATAGAAAATTTCAACATGAAATTGATAAATTTCAAACGAGGTGTTGAGTCACGAATCTTTTTATCTGAAAAAAATATGCTAAACAATCTGTTTCTATCTGAAAAGTCAGTTTTCTTTTTCACAGAAAAAACAAAATTTCATTCTATAACAGCAATGATTGTATAGATACACATAAAATATTTTAATGTGATTTAAAACATACATTAACTTACTTAGGCCAGTCAAATAGTACACTAAAAATCGATAAAATCGCAAACAAACGGCTAGTTCTGATTTTTTAATATGTTGTTAGGAGCACTACCAGTAGTCTATATCCAATTTTGCAGCTTCGAAAGACCTGTGCTAGCTGCGTAGCACTCGAAAAACCACGACATTTTCGCACTTTCTACGGTTTTCTCACTATGTCTCCTAAAGTATGAGTTTTATCATGACACATGTTACATACGTATTTAAAGAAGGATACATTTGCTACAAGTTGAGGCCAGAATCATTTCTGTAGGTCCAATAGTTACCAAGATACAGCTCTCCAAACATTGGCAATTAATTCCAAAAAATGAAATTTTAAGATTTGGCCAACTTTAGACCCCGAAATCGGGGAAAATACTCATTTAAGATCTGTCCAGCATTCATAACGATGGAAGGGTTCAATATAGGTTACTAATTGAGCTGAGCGAAGTGAAGCTCATATACTAAACTTTGCATTTTTTCTGACGCATACTCCTCCTAAACGGCTGAACCTATCTGCACAAAATTTGGCACGGTCATAGCGACTAACCACAGGAAGTTATAAATCTGAAATGGTCCAAATTGGTACTCAGGGGTACGGGGTACGGGGTACAAAAGTTTCCTCCTGAACTGCTGAATCTGTTCGAACGAAATTCGGCACGGTCATAGTGAGCAACCACAGGAAGGTTTAAATCTAAAATGGTCCAAATTGGTACACAGGGGTACGGGGTACAAAAGTTTCCTCCTGAACGGCTGAACCGATTCGCACGAAATTCGGCATGGTCATAGTGACCAACCACAGGAAGGTATAAATCTGAAATGGTCCAAATTCGTATATAGGGGTACGGGGTACAAAAATGAAAATAGTTTAATATGCCCTTCATGATGCTTGTCGTTGGACAGCTCATTACGAGTACAGTCATTGTTGTTATGTTCACTTTTGTCATATCTTTATTTAAGAGGGGGTAAAATAGAAAAACAGAAAAAAATGCTTTTTAATAAAAAAAGAGATTTTACTATTTTTGATCCGATTTCAGCTGTTTATAAATACAAATGTTTATTGGTTAAGATTAAAATGCACGCTCAGCTCAATATTGCAAGCAGACAACTGCATTGCACACCTAGTATAATTAAGATGGACACGGGAGGATGGTGCTATTAAAACAAATATTTTGTATTGTTCTTATTAATTAATCATGTAAGAATTCACTCATATACTACAAGCCTTCACCTCAGTGAGGTATCAGTGGCTATTAAATTAAATTATAGGAAACATAGCAACTGACTCTGTAGATATAATAATAATCCGGAGCCCAAAAGCCAGTGAAGGGCTTAGATCCGCCAAATGGCTTATACAAGACGGGGTTTCTATGTCGCTCCATCAGCTGCTAATTGACACACGTAACAGGATAGACGCCACTTCACATAAGCTAAGCATTTGTATGACCATGTAAGGTGAACACCGAGTGTTAGGCCTCTTGCCGAAGTCGTAAACCGAACCCAGATGAGAAGATCAGTCAAGCTACCGGGAACCCCCTTAATTAATATATCATAATACAGTCACCTACGTTTATTCTGTCAGTGCAAACCAATTTATTAATAAAACCAATATTGATGAAGTTTTATTTATTCTAATTTATTTTAATGTATTTTTCAGGCCAGTGTACGGGCCACCCCCTCCTCACCCAACACGTCCCGGCTATCATTACGAGCCACCGAGGCAAGCATTTAACTTACCTACCTTCCATTCCACCTCGCCTTTTAATCAGGTCAATTTAAATACTGAATCTTTATTTTTTAGAAACATAAGCAGTAGAAGCTACACTATACCTCAATGCACAATTATTAAATGCTAATACATTTTAATCTATGTGTAAACTTACAAAATCATTACTGATATCCTATGGAGCAGTTAAAGTCTTTTATAGAGAACTAATTAGTATGCTTTCTCACGGATAGAAATTAATTATAGACGTAATTTTTAGAACAGGAAAGAGACTCCATATTAAACAATTTGCTGGATTATACTCTTACTAATTTAACACTAGCAGCTCAGTTGTATTTTTATTTGAGCGTACTTTTATACATATTGCATGTGCATTGTTCATACAGTGTGTTGTTAATGAAGACGGTAATTCCATTATAAATTAACTATCCATTACAAAATAATCGAGCCTATTTAAGTTTTTGTAATGAACATTTATATTTGTGATTTTCAGTTAATTATTATAAGTGTCCCCCCATAATTCGTACAATAATTTTTCTCTTAAACACCTTTAACTTAAAAACCGAGTTTTACAAATTATATATATATATATATATATATATATATATATATATATATATATATATATATATATATATATATATATATATATACATAACGTGTTGGATGTAATGACAGTTCTCTTTTATTTTTTATTTCGTAATAAGTTCTATGAAAATAGGGAAATGTAGAGATTGATGTACATTTTTATAACTAAACTTGTGTTCTCATTTTTTAGAAAGAAAGTGAAACATAATCATATTTCAGTTCATATGGAATGCCTAGATTTCAACAATAAGTGCAAATGTATTAAAATGTCCTTAGTCCAAATACTGGTGGATGAGAAGTAATTGTAGTTACATTTCCAGTCTTAACTTTTTTTCCAAAGTAAACCATCAACGCATAATAATCGAGCGGGTCTGAGTATAGTCGTTCTTTGATAGGATGGTATCATTTTATAAGGGTTACGAATGGACAACCGTTATATCAGTGTACTAGTACATATTATACTTTTTCACAGATATGGTAAGCAATAAGCACATAATACTTTGTATTATTATAATTTGTAGAATTTGGTATGACAGCACCCCTAAATTTAGAGCAAAGTTCATTACTTGACATCATCTTCCGTATTTCTGAACAACAGTAGTTAACAGCAGTTAACAGGGCTTATACTTCAATTTAAAGCATAAATTGAATACAGCATTCAACTTCAAATTCAATTTTATTTCAACCAATGCGGAAAAAGTAACCAATGACCGGTCCATACAATTTATTATTTTTAACCCACTACTTCCTGAATGGTTTTAATAATTTAATTTGATGATAAATGGAATCCTTTTGTTATTCTTACACTAATAAAATGAATATATTCTTTGTTTGTTTGTTTTGTTAATATCATTCTCTAAGTAATGAAATTATTTTCAGAGCGGAGGTGGATTCCAAGTAACAGGTCATGAGTTGTTCCATGAAGACTCTTCTTTCCTTTACCCTCCAGTTCAGCCTTCCTTCACTCCATATGACCCAAACAGTTGGTGGAAAAGGCAAGCATGATAAAAATATATCTTGTATCAATTGTTTATATATATATATATATATATATATATATATATATATATATATATATATATATATATATATATATATATATATATATATATATATATATATATTATATGCATGTCGGTATTACGTTCTTCTTGATATGATAACGTTTTATAGAGCAAAATAAAATATTTTTACGACATACATAATTAGAATAAAATATTCTAACCTTTCTTTACCTAACCCTCTGAAAACGTTGTATCGAGTTTTCTTAATTGCCTCCGTTATCGAATTTATGATTTTGTGATCTTTCTAAACTTTATTTCTAGCACAAATGTGTTGAATTTTTGTGCCACGCTTAAGTTGGTATATTAGTTATTACTTGGTCAGTTGAAATGTAACTGTTCTATTTATGTGAAAAACAAACAATTTTATTATTTTTTTTTTTTTTGTTTTGTTTCATTGTTGGTGTGATGAAAATATTAAATATATTTAGGATGAAAATAATATAAAGTATTTACACTTTTTCAGATGGGGAAGAAGTAAAAGGCAAGCTGGTAGCGCTCTAACACTTTGCCCCACTGTATCCCAGTATGTTCTACCTAAAGCTGCACTAAATAACAAAGGAAATTGGATGTACATTGTGAATTTGGATCAGACCCAAAGATATACCCAGCTTGTCAAAAGTGAAACATGCGTGTATGTACCATTTACTATCAATGGATGGTAAATCTGCACTATTTGGCTCACTAATTTCTAATTGTTCGATTTACTTACATTTTTTTTAAAAAAACTGTTCCTTTTTACAAGCTTTTATTTAACTTGCAATGTTTGTATGTATGTATGTTCGGTTCGGGTCAAATCTTGCAACTGAATTTTAAAGCAGTTATCCTCAACCGATTAAATTGAAATTTTTCATACACGTTTAGTATGGATAACAATGCATGGTTAGCTAAGTGACGTCATTCTAATTCCAATATGGCGGATGGCCCAAGATAAAAGCTTGTTTTCAAAAATTGTTTTTTTGCTACATTAATTTATCACATTATAAAAACGATTCCGGTTGTGTTATGGTTAGTTTAGGTTAAGATTTATACTTTTCGACCTAACCTTTCATCATGTCCCTAAGAAAGTGACACTTTACGAATTAAAAAAAAACACACTACTGAATTTATCAAGATGGTACATCCGGAATAGTTTTTAAAATTTAAAAAGGAACAGTTTAAAATTGTTTTTAAGTAAATAGGACAATTAGAAATTAGTGGGCCAAATAGTGCAGATTCACCGTTTTATAGAGTTTTATATAATTATGAATTATAGTTATGAAATATGCTAAAGACCTTTCTCTGCTTACTAATCTAATGAGTAATGAGTATTACAACTATCTGCCATAATTAATTAATTATTAAACAGTCGTAATTATTTGATTGAGTGTTTTTATACACTTTCAATAAGTAAATAAATGCTTGTCTACGTTATTAACTATGTAATCGAGTAAATTGTTATTGAAATAATAATAAGTATAGATTTTGCCCCCTAGTAACACATTTCGGTATTAATGTTGTTACATTGAGTAGCTGAAGTTTTACTTTGTTAATTTATTTTTTACATTAACCCAAATAAAGTAAGTAACAAGTAGAGAGGACACTTAAGAAACACAATTGCTCAAGCAAATAACTTTATAGCCTCATTAAAATATGATATATCGTATACAATTTAAGAACGCATTTTATTTTTATTTAAAGTAAGCAATATTTTTATTTTTTGGCACAACTTAAGAAATAAAAGGTTATTCCATACCATTCTTGTAAACTTTTGCTTTTAAAACTGCCCCTCACCTTACTTGAGCTACAGCGCTCCTTGCAGTGGTTTTCTTATAATAGTAAACATTGCAATATAAAACATTAAGTATAATAAAATTAATTACAAGTACACAAGAATACACTAGGCTTAAAGTAAAACCTGCTATTCTTTTATGTCTGTATTTTTTGCAAGCAGAATTAGTACTATGTTCAAATATACCGATTTACTTCGAATATAAGACGCACTTTTTCCCCGCTTTTGCATCGCGAAAATCGGGATGCGTCGTATATTTAAGGCGCGTCTTACAATTGATGTATTCAATTGTAACCTCTTTTATACGAATTTCTCTTTCAAGAGTAGGTACCGCTGAGATCTTGTTTTTACTTTGTATGTCCAAATCCCTGTAATTTGCCGGGATATTATTGTCGGGCCCTCCTATTTCAACAAAATTTTCAGGAATTTTTAACGTGTTCAATTTCTGATGAGATTTTGGGTGAAAGGGGTTCCGCTGCACCTATTTATTTCATGTTAGCTTCAACATTTTATTTTCAAAATCTAACATTGCTATTTCTCTGCTAGTATGGCGTCTGCCTTACATCTAAATAAAGATTCAATATCCCAACAATATTAATTTGATTTGCCTAAATTTGACAATTTTTGAATTGTTAAAAAAGAGAACGCAAGATTTCCCCTTTGAAACAGGGTGCGTCTTATATTCGATGCATGATGCATTATTTTTTCCAAATTTTTAATTCGAAAATCGAGATGCGTCTTATATTCGATGCAATACGGTAAAGAAAATAGACTGCCAATTAATGTGGCACTTTTGGAAGTCAAGCGTAGCAAGGATCTTACATTAGCGAGTGGCTATGGATCCGATTATGCTAAATTTATGAGGTTTAAAGCATTAAATTAAATTAATATATAATAATATTTCATTTTTTGTGTTTCAGATCGAATGAATGTAACGGAATCTGTTCTTTACCGAATGGCTACAGTTCTAAATGTGAGCAACAGTTCGTTCAAAAGAAATTAGTTGCCCTGGATGGATCAGGCGATCGTCTCTATACAGATGTATTTTGGTTACCACACTGCTGCGTCTGTCAAATACAGCAAAATCTCATTTAAGTTAAATAAATGTTGCATCTATTTTAATCTGGAAGTTCCACCTATAGAATAAATACATGTTAAGGAAATTGAGATTAGAAAACATATTAGTTATTCAACTTTCCTTTAACAAATTATCAAAATGAATAAAGAATTATGTATTTTCTTAAAGATTTTAAGCAAGTAACAAGAAGAATATATAAAAGAACTGTTTTCTCATTGAATCACTGTAGGTGTTTCATCATTTGTAAAATTTGAAAATGTTTATATATTTAAAAAAATATATATTTTAGCTTGATTACCAATGTTTTTATAGTATTGCTTCCGAGCAAACAACAATTAAAATTGAATCAGAAATTTAAAACAACTAATTAAGAAGCTGGAGACATGGCTGCAGCTTCAATTCAAACCGAACCGAAACCAATGATTGTTACAAACAAGAGCACTTATTTAGTCCTCTAGTTAAAATGGAGAATCACCTATAAATCGACTTCCTTTTGCAGTCAACACTTCAATAATTATAATGCTCTGCAACGAAGTTAGTGATCCTCTCCGAAATGTTGCCAGCCTTTTGGATCCTGGTGTTATCTCTGAAAGAAGTATATGGAAGTCCGAACAAATAGATATTTAGAGTAATACAACTATGCAGTAAACATTCATTTCCTAAACATTCTTGAATTCAATATATCTTTTTAATCATAATAATTTAATTAGTCTTTTATAATGTTATTTTGTGGAAACATGTTTTGTTAATGCATTATAATTTAAGTTAATATCTTTTAGATTAATTAATAAAAGTAATAATTAAATAATGATTATAAAAACATTGGTAATCAAGCTAAAATATATATATTTTTTTTAATGTATAGACATTTTCAAGTTTTACAAATTAGGACACCTACAGTGATTCAATCATAAAACATTTAGTTATTAAAGTATTACTCCAGATCAAAGTGGTCACCTATCAAGGGACGAACTAACATCAACTTGATTTTCGGTCTACTAACTAATTTTGTACTCAGGATCATTAAAATTACATTGTCCACCATGATTGGCGGGATAAGGCTGCTCTCCATTATTTTGTTTTTTTTCAAATGCCCATTGCCAAGCTATGTCCCGCAAACGAACTTTATATCCACTTAACCGACCACGTATTCTTTAATGGCACTAAATGAATAACTTTGACTCAAAAGTCTAGCTTGATATTGGTTAGACACTTTTTTGCACGCTATCTCCTGGACTATTATATTTATTTCCGATGACAATACAAGTTAGTAAAAAACACAATAATCTTCATAAAAACAGTAGTTTATAAATAACAATACCCGCTTATTTGTTATAATTTTGAAAGCATGTTTATTAAAAACCAAATTTTGTTTAATTTATATTTAATGATTCAGGTTCTGCTCAATAAGTTTCAGTAAACAAAACAAAAAAACTCTAATATTCGCCACATGTAAGGGCAGACCACTGTGTAAACCAGGGATAAAGTAAAGGCCGGCTTTGGTTTATACGTAATCTATGAAATGGAAAAGTGAAGAAAAGTAAAATTGCCAAGAAATGATTGTTAAGGTTAATGGGAAGCTTCCAGAGCCCATATAAAAAGCACAATATATATACGCGGTAGTTTTGTATTAACAACAGCTTTGGAGAAATATGGGCCTCGTCATGGATCTGACAGCCTATACTTGCCCCCGTACTCAGTACCACCATCCTCTCAAATATACTTTGTAATTTATTGGCAATCCCAGCTCGAACAAAAGACCATATTATTCACAAAATTACTTTCTTTATTTAAGTATTTTATCATAAGTTTAAAGAGCTTTCAATTTTCATTTTTGTAAGATCTATACGGAAATTCACCTTTATTACACTTGTGTAATAGAAAAGTATCCTTTGTATTTTATAATTTTCTTAATAAATTAAATATGAAAATGTAATTCTATTAAAATTTAGATTTTACGGCTTAAGCAGCATTTAATTTTACAAAACCTAATTTAATATATTGTATGATATAACTCTTCCAAAAATTTATAATATCCGTACTTAGACATTTTAGTTGGAAGGAAAAAATAAATATATTCAAATAAAGAATGTATATTGAATAATTTATTATACTATTATGTACATTATAGTAACGAAGTAGTACGTTTAATAATGATAATGTTTTTGTATACATTTTTATTATTTATTGTTTATTTATTCTTAATAATTAGGGTAATTTAAGATAGTGAAATAATCTAATATCACATCACTGCCAAATATTATTAGGTTTATTATAATAAATAACTTAAATATTGTATTAATTTAATTAATAATTTAATTTATGTTTACTGCCAAAATATATTTTTATTATTATTACAGCTACCTTCTTATTTTTACACATCTGCTCCGAGATTACGATTTTTATACTAAAATCTTACTTTTTAAGTGTTCACGAGTTATGTATAGGTTTAGCTTCGTCTAATGTAGAATTACCCACAAATCCAGATCTATGACAGGAGGTTTTTACTCCTGATACATATTTTACTATGTACTCGTACATGAAAAAGGAATGTAGCAACTGATGTTTTTTAACAATCCTATTATACGAGTTAGTACGCTTCATCGTCAGAATGAAGGAATTAGTTTCATGAGAGGGAAGCAAAAGTATATGTTTGGAAAATATAATTTTTGCTGTGAAATAGTAACTTCAGAGCCTAAAAAACAGCTAAAATCCATTTTTTCATTACGGGGACTTAAAAATTCTTTTCATTTCTCCTACACTGTATTGAAAATTTTGATTACCTCCTTAGGAGGTAAAAAATCTTTTACGTCCTACGGGTAGTTATCAAAAGTGCCGTATTAGCGCTGCAATTTTTGAAGAAATGCTTTTTATTACGATTAAAATCCACTAGATGTCAATGCGTTTTATTTATCTTTTTTTTATAGTGTAACCTCTTTAAGGTTTCTTTCTCTCAAAATCTTAAGTATGTACAAATATTTGTTATAATTATATTGATTAATTTTGCTTCCGAGCTTACCGAAGGTAACGGAAGCTATCTGATCGTTTCGAAGAACGAAAATATTTTAGGTCTCCGAATTCAAAAATTCCAAGACAGAAATCCGTTCAGATATCAGGGAACATTTTTGGTTCCGTGTCTGTCTGTCGGTCTGTCGGTCGGTCTGTCGTTCAATTTTTGCCAACCAACATATCTTAAAAACTACACGTCCAATTTTAATGAAATTTGGGTGGTAGGTCATAATTAGCCCATTGTTGGACCCATATAAGTTTCAACCTTCTGCTCCTATTTGTTTCTCTTTCACTTGTGCACAAACATACATTTATTTACACCTATAACATCAAAAGTACTTATTCGATTTTAATGAAACGTTTATAGTTAATCGAAAGTTACCCGCATATAGCCCCAGATTAACTTACTTAATCACTCGTCATTAAAATTCTATTTTGCTGCCTAGTTACATAAATAACTATAATAAACAAAATCAGAGCGTTAAAAACTAACCTAAGCGCAAATTCATTCGAGGATTTTTATTACAATATTTAAAAAGTTAGTATAGTACAATAGTACAATATTTAAAAAGTTCCTTCAACAAGAAATTTTACTAGCTTGATAAATAGATATTTATTAGTTGCCCATATAATTTACTTTATCTACGATTGATACGAAATATAAACATTGTATCTCTGTATATGCGTAGATAGTGATTCTTTACGTACTTGTATTCATTGCGCATTCGCGTTTTTATAATTCCTCTTTTTTCCGCCCTAGGGCGGTAAAAATGAAGAATTGTTCACCTTACGCACGATTAGCGAGTTTGTTTACACCTAACAAAACTAATTTGCTGTTTATTTAATTGAAGTAACTGTTTATATCGAGTTTGTAGTGAAAAAGAATGAGTGATTTAAGTGATAAGAGGAAAATGAGGAGAATAATACGCCTCCCGAAATAATGAATTCGGCACAAAATATACAACTAATGAATTGATGTCATCTTTATCAAAAGAGAAATACGAACTTACATACAGGAAGTTTATTATTTTTTTCTCTGTATTTATTATTAAAATTCAACAGTTGTAGATAAAGTACGGTACGAAACTCGTGCGAAAACGGCATTTTGCTTTGCTCGTGTGGTTCTACTACCCTCGCTGTCGCTCAGGTGCAAACTCCACACTCGCATGCAAAATTCTACTTTCCGCACTAGAAGCGTAATGTACTATTACATGACAAAAAAAGACAACGAAAATATACCTTTGTCGTTGTGAGATTCAAAAGCTTTAAGAAATAGTTAATAATCTCTTATAGAAGCCATGCATTTTGTTTATAACCGTCGAGATATAGCTTCACTAAAATTAGTAAAGTATATTTTTATATCTTTGTTTTTTGTTGTCTTAGTTACAAATTGTATGAAGAAAGCAAAAGAAATACTATTGCGAAAAGATTTTTTTTTTATTTCCCTACTAAATATTGCTGTTCAAATGTTTGCTATAAAATTACTTTTATGGAATTATTACAGTGCCAACGTTTTTAAATTGACAACTGTTTGTAAATATATGAATATATTTTTCGGAGCAAAAAATTTTAGAGGGCTTTACTTGTTGAAGCGAGCGTAAGCGAGCTTCTTACATTTAACAAACTATGCATCTTGTCTGTCTGTCTGTCTGTCTGTCAGTAACGTTTACGTGTCCGACTAACTTGAGTAAAAGTTGACCGATTTTGGTATACATACTCCTCTTACTAATACTCAGGCTAAGCTCATTGGACAGCGTGATCCGTCCAAGAGTTCACGCGCAACGCTCGTGAACTCCTACGCGTAACCTCTCGTAAACGAGAGATTCAAAAATTAAATTGGAATTTCAGGACAGGAAAAGAATCTATCATCATCTATTCGATGAGACGAACATTTTTTACAAATAACATTTTTTAGTAAAACCAACAGCGACACCGCTATCAATTAATAAAGATCGCTAAAACTATTAAAGCGGACCTAATCGTTAATAATAGAGAAAACAGCCTTTTTACCGATCCGATATCTTACGTTCTAACGTAACGATTTTAATAAAACTTCATATCCACCAACTAATGCACAATTGAAACAGGCATGCAAAATTTCAATTTGATACATGCAGTAGTTTTTTTGTAGCAAAGAGATACATTTTATAGTAATTGAAAAGGAGATGTCTGGTTAGAGGAATAGTCAGAATGCGGGGTGGTTCCGGTTCCCTTACTATACTAGCCGCTGTACTACTACTATACCCATTAGCTATCAACTCATCATGATTCATGATTATCTATTTTTTCAATATTCAATACATATTTAACTATACGCTCGCTTCAATGATAGAGCCACGCGATGCCTAGTATAAACCTTTGTTGTAAACTTGAGTAACCTTTACAAACTATAAATTATTATAATTTTTAAAATTTATTTTCTTTGTTTTTTAGACAAGTCTATGAATATCCTCCTGAACAGATTTAAAACAAACAGATTTAAAACACTATATATTTAAAGTAACATGCAAAACAACGCTGTTCAATAATTTAGGGCAACTATCAGTTTAAATTACACATCGTTTAATTTAATTAATATAATGTAATAATGTAATTTAGTTTAAAATCAATTATGAAATAGAAATAATAAAATAAATAAATGTCGATTTCATCAATAATATATATATCCTTTAATAATAACGAAAAATATCGTTTTTCCGTGGTAGGCTGTGAAATAGTAACTTTAGAGCCTAAAAAACATAGCTAAAATCCATTTTTTCATTACGTGGACTTAAAAAATCTTTTCATTACTCCTAGCTGTAAAGAAAAAATCTTTTACGTCCTAGGCACTAAAAGATTTTTTCTTTACGGCGGGTAGTTGTCAAAACTTCCGTTAGTACCGCTGCAGTCTTTGTAGAAATGCTTCTAGTACGATAAAAATCCGCTAGATGTCAATGCGTTTTATTTATCTTTTCTTATAGTGTAACCTCATTTTAAGGTTTCTTTTTTTAAGTCTTAAGTATGTACTAATATTTGTTATTATTATTATATTGATTAGTGATTAATATTTTATGTTTTTTCATTGTCTGCTACCTCGGAAAAAATAGCATATGCTACGCGACTTTGAAGTGTTTTTTCTTTACCTTGGCAATATTTACTGTCTCGCTTCGCTCGACAGTAAATGTAATTGCCGCGGTAAAGAAAAAACTCACTTCACAGCCTTGTAACATAATATACTATTTTCCATTCCTGTTACCCTAATAATTACCATTAGTTATATATTAAGTTTAGTTATAGATATAGCGAATGGAATAGTGAATAATATTGTTCATTTACGTGAATTATAAATAAAAAAATGTATATACATAGTTCATCTATTTATACAAATAAAAATCATGTAATCTCATCAGTATAAGCCATCTTTCATTATTCTACAACGAATATAGATTCTAGATTACATACACATCACCCATATTTAAATATACCGAGGTAAATTATACATAGGCAGGGCAACGTCTGCCGGGTTTTGCTAGTATTAAATAAAAGCAAACTGTTTAACCTCTTTTTGCTGCGATGATTGCCAAGTCAGGAAATGTTTTTAAATTTAAACGTGTAGTGATTAAAGAAAGAAAATGTTTGAGTTTGTGAGGGATAGAGAATAGAGATGGGGGAAAGGTAAACAACATCATTTACTTGTACTGAATGGAATAGATCTAGTAGAACTTTCTCGGACAGGAGGAGACTTTTTGTTGGAATACTCAATTAAAATTTTCATACGACAACAAGAACGTCACTCGGTTGTCCTATCTCTAAAATGATTTATTTAAGCAAATAGAAATTATTTTAAATCTTTTAAACATAACATAGAATGGGATAAATGCCGTTGTTGGTCACCAGGGGAGAAAAATATGTATTCGAGAAGCCTCTAAGATTTTTAATATTTGTTTGACAACTTTGGTACAAGACTTTACGATACGGAAAATAAATCAATGAATTGAAAATAAAATAATGCCAAATATCCAATAAAAGATACAAAATAACGTAAGCGAAACAACAAAAAATAAAGCAATCCCATAGGAAATTAAAAGTTTGCTTATTTGGACCTATATTGATTCTCAGTGGGGTCTCATTTATTTCTATTGAATATATAAGGCTGTTGAAAATAACATTATAGTAACAGTGGACAAATTAAGGCCTACATACAAATTTCTTCACAATCTGTTATGCGGTATTTTAGGTATGGAGGTTTATAACACGTACCGACCGATAAATAGACACGAGACAAATGTTTTCTAATATCTGTAACGGATATCTGTCCGGATGTTTAAGAAATTATTTAATCATAAATCATAAAAAAAAATCGTTCTACAGAGTTATTATAGTGCTTCGTGATCTAAATGATCCGTTACCTTCAGAAATATTGGAAGCAAAATTATTAGGATTAATATTTAATATAATAAGGTAGCAAATTTTGTAATGAGGAATGGTTATACGGATTTAACAGATACTCAATATTAATTTAATCTATGGAAGTATGAACTCCCCACAGTCACTAACTTAACATAACTTTAAGACAATTGAATTCCTCATTCTTTGCATCAATTTTGCAGGATTATCTTTTGTGTTATTTGAATAAAGAAATTACACAATAGATATGGAATATAAATTTACTTTTTATCTAGCACAAAAAGGATGCGTTTCTGATTAACGGACTTCGATTTGGGAACTAAGAAATAAAACCTGCAACAAAAGCGGAACCTACCTACTTTATCATGCTACATATTATGGAGAATTCTATAGCCTAACTCAGTCTCACTAATACCAAGTTTTGTCTCGTGAGAAATCAAGACAAGGTAACTAAATATAGAGAAGGAAAAGAGAAAGAGAAAGACAACTAGGACTAACACACAAAGGGCACACAATAAGCTACCAAACAGCTGCAGCTGTCTCAGGTAGTACATATAACTATGTTTTGCCCGGTGTGTGCCTGCTTGGCAGAGTGTTGGCGAGAGGATATGTGCGAGTGTTAAAGAAAATGTTCCATTGTTCGAGTGTGTTCGTGTATGAATGGATCAGTGATGTGTTCCTGAGTGGTTCCTCTATACAGTTCCTCTTATAAATCTAATACAGTTTATACTTTCTTTAAATTGGAGTAACTTTTTAGGCTGCACGTAAGATTCTATAATTCTTCGACAAATTAACGGAAGAAACAAAACCAAACATACATTTATAAACAATATTATTGAAGAATTAATTATTTGTCAAGAAAATAAATAAATAAAAAATCCTTTATTACGTGTGTTACGTTACTTGCTAAGATCTTTATCAATTTTTTCCAGTTGACTTGCTTGTCCCTTCTTCTTTCTATAAAAGGCGAAAATTGGGCTATTTAAATAACTATTTGGAGAGATTATTAATAAGAATTATAACCATTCTTGCTTTAGTTCAAGCGGTGCTAATGTCACGAGTCAGCACTCGGTGTTAGAATCTTATTTAGAAATTTCTAAGGAATGGCATGGATCCTGAATGGTATGGGGTCCAGTAAGTTAGTCAAGCAAATATAGCAGAGTTAAAGTAGCAGCTGCTTCAGGTACTATAGCAACCCCATGGATTGTGACATGGTTATTACACAACCGAGGTAGCCTTCTATTGCCGAGCCTGCGTATTCGAAACAACCGACCCCTCTGGTTCCGACCACCCTACAACCCCTTCTACTAGAAGAAAAATCACTGCGAGAACACGCTATCAAGCCGGTATGAGCAACACCCCCGTAAGCACAATGCCACTGAGACCGGTCCCGACAATAGAATGGCTTAACTTGGCGCTGTATGACCAGCCAGATAAACCGGAGCCGCACATTAGCACGTCCATTGATCGACGCCTCTCATTGAATAAGGTCCATTAGGAAGCACAGAATAAGCTTGCAAATCAGATTCAAGCTGCCTCGCTCTATCTCTATGAGGGTGCATTGTTCTGCTTAACACATTTCTCCAGCAAATCATGTTTAGTAAATTTAACTACGTCAATAAATAAATAATTGGGTATGAAGTACAGAATAGTGCATATACTGCAGAATACTTTGAGATCAATTCCATCTAATCACCTATATATTTTCTTATTTACAGTTTTTGTCCAGCACAGCTTCCATCCTAGTCCTAATTAACTATACTTGATATATTTTATTCTTTAAATTGTTTATGGCTTGTACTTCAATTTCTCGTCTTATTTTCGACTAGATGACATTTGGGCCGGATTTTATTCAATCCGTAAATAGACTTTATTTAGCTTCCGAGCTTACCGAAGGTAACGGAAGCTATGTGATCGTTCTGAAGAACGAAAATATTTTATATCTCCGATTTGAAAAATTCCAAGACAGAAATCCGTTTCAGACATCAGGGAACATTTTTGGTCCCGTGTCTGTCTGTCGGTCTGTCGGTCTGTCTGTCGGTCTGTCGCTCAATTTTTGCGAACCACCATATCTTAAAAATTACTTGTCCGATTTTGATGAAATTTAGTTAGTAGGTAATACTTAGCCCATTGTTGGTCCCATATAAATTTCAAACTTCTGCGCTTATTTGTTTATCTTCCACATGCTCACAAACATACATTTATTTACAGCTATATCTTTAAAAGTAACCATCTGATTTGTATGAAATTTTTATGGTTTGTCGAAAGTAGCCTGCAGATAGCACCTGCCTAATTTAAACCGTCTGCGCACTTTAAATGGTGCTAAATTAATATGTCTTATACTATAAAGCTGCATTGCTAACTGACTCACTGACTGATATGAATGTTTACCCACTTCTAGAAGAGCTAGAGACTTGTGGTTGCAACGTCCATATTGGGAACCAAAATAATTATAGAAAGTTCACTTTTCCCCCTCCTTCCCCCCTTAAAAAAATAAAAAATGGCCGACTTGATTTTTAAGCTGTATTGGGGACTTATTGCGGCTAAACGGTAAGTCGTATTGGAAAACGGATAGCACCAGCGGTAACTGATTTTAAAAGATCTACAACTTTGGTCCTATGACTTTTTGTAGTATCATCATCGGTTGAACCTTAGATGGTGATAATTTTGGTATTTTTTGGTTTTATTTTTTTCTTTTTTGTCTTTGAATGGCCATAGTTTCTATAATAGTTGGCCGATTTTATTTCCGATTGAGGCGCTTGAATCTTACACTAATGCTCTTTAAATTGATTATATTTTATTTCATTAGTTCATCCTATTTGCTGAGAACATGAGAGTAAACTTTTTCCCGTGTGCCGTGTCACGTGACCACTTTTTATGGTTTTTAATAGTGTGTCGTATATCATTGTAAAGTTCTTGAAAGGTACATTAAAGCTATTTTATTGGTTTATTTTTAAAAAAATTTTTACACGTACTTTTGTACCGATTTTTAATTTTGTTGTAGGTTAAAGGGTTTAAATATTTTTTTGTTATTAGGTTTCTTATTTATATTTATTTATTAGTTTAATTAATGCCCTTGTGTATTGTTTATTTTTCAAAAATATAATTTTGGTACCTCAAAGTACAGGTACAGTTTTTTTTTTTTTTTTTTTTTATATATACAATAATGGTTTGTAAAAGCATAAAATCAATAAATTACGTGAATAGGATGCGAGGAAGCTATGTGCCACACTAATTGGCAGTCTATTTTTAGAATAGTCTTAAAAATAGATTAGGTAAAGAAAAAGCGTATTTGATAAATTCCCTTGACGTCTGTACCGCTCTGTTTTGAGTTTTGTTTGTTTAATCCAGTGTAGGGCTATACAAGGGAAGAAGTGTTAAGTACATACAAACATATTACTATTTCCCTCCTGTTATATGAATGTGGCTGCTTGGAAGATAAGTTGCTAAAATTAAAACTCAACCCGACAAAATCATGACGTTTAATTTATGGACGTATGAGTTAGTATTCAATTCAAAATACTTTTATTTTTATAAAACATACATTTATAAAAAATATTATTGAAGAATTATTTATTTGTCAAAAAAATGTACATAAGTAAATGAAAGTTATAAAAGTAATTACGGCAAGGCAAAGCCGTCTGCCGGAGAGCTTGCATTACAAAAAAAGAAATATGTTACAAAAAAATAAAATTAAAAAAATTACTTAAATTATTCATGATTTAAAATATTCATGATTCAAATTATTAATGGTTCAAATTAAGATAATATAGATTACTAATATTTACTATATAATACAAAAATTGCTAATACTATACTAAATTTTATAATGTTCGGCTAGAAAGAGAAAGGGCTTCTTTTGTGAATTTTATTACTCGGTGAAAGTTGCTACTAATTAATACTAATGTCGAAACCTATTATATATTTATATATTTTTATTCTATAAATATTTATTCTTCTATAAATTTTTTATTCTATATTTTATTCTATAAATATTATATATTTTTAACTTATCTATAGAGAGTGGAGTTTTCCCTGACAGATTCAAGGAAGCTGTTATCACTCCTATTTTTAAAGACGTGGACAGATAGGAGCCAGCAAACTATAGACCGATTTCAGTCATTTCAAATTTTTCAAAACTCTTAGAAAAGTGCATTAAGTCGAGACTGGTTAATTTTTTTGATAAGTCTGCAGTCATCTCTGATAACCAGTTCGGCTATAGGTCGGGCATGGGTACCAAAGATGCTATTTCCAAACTTATAGAGTCTGTCACTGAAGGCTTGGACAACAATAACAAATGTATAATAATATTTTTAGATCTTAAAAAAGCGTACGACACTGTAAGCCACAAATTGTTAGTAAAAAAATTATTTAATTATGGTATTAGAGGTAATGCTTTAAATTTATTCGAGAGTTACTTAGCAGATCGGGTGCAAAGGGTAAAAGTGGACGGTGTCCTAAGTGACCCCTTACTTCTAACCTCAAAATATGGAACCCCTCAGGGTACGACCATTTCACCCCATTTATTTTCTTGTTACATAAATGGACTTTTAAAGTCTAATTTTAGTGATGAAATCATTTCTTATGCTGATGATACAGCAGTCTTATTTAAAGGAGACGACTGGGCCACTGTATACAAAAAAGCCAACATCGGTTTCCTAAAAATTAAAAGGTGGTTGGACAGAAATGTGGCTTGTACTTCAATTTCTCGTCTTATTTTCGACTAGATGACATTTGGGCCGGATTTTATTCAATCCGTAAATAGACTTTATTTAGCTTCCGAGCTTACCGAAGGTAACGGAAGCTATGTGATCGTTCTGAAGAACGAAAATATTTTATATCTCCGATTTGAAAAATTCCAAGACAGAAATCCGTTTCAGACATCAGGGAACATTTTTGGTCCCGTGTCTGTCTGTCGGTCTGTCGGTCTGTCTGTCGGTCTGTCGCTCAATTTTTGCGAACCACCATATCTTAAAAATTACTTGTCCGATTTTGATGAAATTTAGTTAGTAGGTAATACTTAGCCCATTGTTGGTCCCATATAAATTTCAAACTTCTGCGCTTATTTGTTTATCTTCCACATGCTCACAAACATACATTTATTTACAGCTATATCTTTAAAAGTAACCATCTGATTTGTATGAAATTTTTATGGTTTGTCGAAAGTAGCCTGCAGATAGCACCTGCCTAATTTAAACCGTCTGCGCACTTTAAATGGTGCTAAATTAATATGTCTTATACTATAAAGCTGCATTGCTAACTGACTCACTGACTGATATGAATGTTTACCCACTTCTAGAAGAGCTAGAGACTTG
This sequence comes from Gerris lacustris, assembly GCA_951217055.1. Taxonomy (NCBI): domain Eukaryota; kingdom Metazoa; phylum Arthropoda; class Insecta; order Hemiptera; family Gerridae; genus Gerris; species Gerris lacustris. The sequence continues at coordinate 84,629,362 of OX578276.1, read as the reverse complement.
TGGTTGCAACGTCCATATTGGGAACCAAAATAATTATAGAAAGTTCACTTTTCCCCCTCCTTCCCCCCTTAAAAAAATAAAAAATGGCCGACTTGATTTTTAAGCTGTATTGGGGACTTATTGCGGCTAAACGGTAAGTCGTATTGGAAAACGGATAGCACCAGCGGTAACTGATTTTAAAAGATCTACAACTTTGGTCCTATGACTTTTTGTAGTATCATCATCGGTTGAACCTTAGATGGTGATAATTTTGGTATTTTTTGGTTTTATTTTTTTCTTTTTTGTCTTTGAATGGCCATAGTTTCTATAATAGTTGGCCGATTTTATTTCCGATTGAGGCGCTTGAATCTTACACTAATGCTCTTTAAATTGATTATATTTTATTTCATTAGTTCATCCTATTTGCTGAGAACATGAGAGTAAACTTTTTCCCGTGTGCCGTGTCACGTGACCACTTTTTATGGTTTTTAATAGTGTGTCGTATATCATTGTAAAGTTCTTGAAAGGTACATTAAAGCTATTTTATTGGTTTATTTTTAAAAAAATTTTTACACGTACTTTTGTACCGATTTTTAATTTTGTTGTAGGTTAAAGGGTTTAAATATTTTTTTGTTATTAGGTTTCTTATTTATATTTATTTATTAGTTTAATTAATGCCCTTGTGTATTGTTTATTTTTCAAAAATATAATTTTGGTACCTCAAAGTACAGGTACAGTTTTTTTTTTTTTTTTTTTTTATATATACAATAATGGTTTGTAAAAGCATAAAATCAATAAATTACGTGAATAGGATGCGAGGAAGCTATGTGCCACACTAATTGGCAGTCTATTTTTAGAATAGTCTTAAAAATAGATTAGGTAAAGAAAAAGCGTATTTGATAAATTCCCTTGACGTCTGTACCGCTCTGTTTTGAGTTTTGTTTGTTTAATCCAGTGTAGGGCTATACAAGGGAAGAAGTGTTAAGTACATACAAACATATTACTATTTCCCTCCTGTTATATGAATGTGGCTGCTTGGAAGATAAGTTGCTAAAATTAAAACTCAACCCGACAAAATCATGACGTTTAATTTATGGACGTATGAGTTAGTATTCAATTCAAAATACTTTTATTTTTATAAAACATACATTTATAAAAAATATTATTGAAGAATTATTTATTTGTCAAAAAAATGTACATAAGTAAATGAAAGTTATAAAAGTAATTACGGCAAGGCAAAGCCGTCTGCCGGAGAGCTTGCATTACAAAAAAAGAAATATGTTACAAAAAAATAAAATTAAAAAAATTACTTAAATTATTCATGATTTAAAATATTCATGATTCAAATTATTAATGGTTCAAATTAAGATAATATAGATTACTAATATTTACTATATAATACAAAAATTGCTAATACTATACTAAATTTTATAATGTTCGGCTAGAAAGAGAAAGGGCTTCTTTTGTGAATTTTATTACTCGGTGAAAGTTGCTACTAATTAATACTAATGTCGAAACCTATTATATATTTATATATTTTTATTCTATAAATATTTATTCTTCTATAAATTTTTTATTCTATATTTTATTCTATAAATATTATATATTTTTAACTTATCTATAGAGAGTGGAGTTTTCCCTGACAGATTCAAGGAAGCTGTTATCACTCCTATTTTTAAAGACGTGGACAGATAGGAGCCAGCAAACTATAGACCGATTTCAGTCATTTCAAATTTTTCAAAACTCTTAGAAAAGTGCATTAAGTCGAGACTGGTTAATTTTTTTGATAAGTCTGCAGTCATCTCTGATAACCAGTTCGGCTATAGGTCGGGCATGGGTACCAAAGATGCTATTTCCAAACTTATAGAGTCTGTCACTGAAGGCTTGGACAACAATAACAAATGTATAATAATATTTTTAGATCTTAAAAAAGCGTACGACACTGTAAGCCACAAATTGTTAGTAAAAAAATTATTTAATTATGGTATTAGAGGTAATGCTTTAAATTTATTCGAGAGTTACTTAGCAGATCGGGTGCAAAGGGTAAAAGTGGACGGTGTCCTAAGTGACCCCTTACTTCTAACCTCAAAATATGGAACCCCTCAGGGTACGACCATTTCACCCCATTTATTTTCTTGTTACATAAATGGACTTTTAAAGTCTAATTTTAGTGATGAAATCATTTCTTATGCTGATGATACAGCAGTCTTATTTAAAGGAGACGACTGGGCCACTGTATACAAAAAAGCCAACATCGGTTTCCTAAAAATTAAAAGGTGGTTGGACAGAAATGTTCTTACTTTAAATGTCTCCAAGACAAAATACCTAACTTTTTCATGTGATGTTCGGGGCCAGCCAGGAGGAAGTGAGTCACTTATCTCTCATGACTGTACCTGCACTCTAGATTTAAATTTTAACTCCACGTGCTCTTGCACTGATATTGTTGCTAAAGATAGTTACGTGAAATATTTGGGTGTGTTCTTAGATGAGAACCTTTCATGGAGGGTGCATGTTAACCATGTAACAAAATATCTACGCAAAACGTTATACAGTTTTAGAGTTCTGCGGCGTTTTTTTGCGTTCAGTTTATTTTGCATTAGTGGAGTCCATGTTAAGCTACGGTCTGATTGCTTATGGCACTGCACCTCCTTCTATTCTAGAACCCGTTGTTCTCCAAAAACGAATCATAAAAATTTGCCTCAACAAGCCCCTTCGTTTTCCGTCACATCTATGCTTTCAATATTTTTCTGTATTGCCTCTTCAATAATTATTTAGGAAAATTGTTTTACTTCACACCTTTTCAGCTAACAAAGTACGCTATCAGCACCAATATTCTACCAGGTCATCGTCCAAAATTACCTTTTTAAAGCCAAAATGTAACACCAAAAAAAGACAACGTTCCATTGAATATCAAGGCATTGAAGCTTTCAATGCTTTACCAGAAAATATTAAAGAAATTAAAAATTACAAATCATTCAAAAAAATATTATTAGTTATCTTAAATTAGAAAATTAGAAAAGAGATATCTCGTCCCCCTTGGATAAAAGTAGATTAAAGGCTTAGCTCAGAAAGACATTTTATGGATTTTTGTCTTTTACTTATATAGAAATATATAAGTATTAAGATAATATACCTATATATGGTTACGATGATATATATATGTGTGGTGTATGGTGTATGTGTTTATGTATGTATATGATCATGATAATATATATATGTGTGGTGTATGGTGTATGTGTTTATGTATGTATATGATCATGATAATATATATATTGTGATCCATATCTATGGATTCATGATGTATGGTACATACATTATCTGCACCATCATATAGTATTGTTGTGACTGTAGTGTTGAAATCACAGACCACTGCTGCAAAAGGTAGGAGGTGTGTTATTAAATATGTGAAATATGTAAATATAACAATAGCTTTTAAATATATGTAATAGTATGAATTGTCTAATATTTTTATAGAAGGCTCGGTTGTTAACATATTTTTTGTATAATTTTTTTTTTTTTTTTTTTTTTTTAATCATATCACAGAGCAGGAAAGAGACGGAGTCCCCACTCTAGCACTTTGCTATGGGGGGCTCTCATTCCTTTCAATTATTTGGTATTGTTTTGTTATTATTTTCCTCATATTGCATTATTCAAGGTTAATGTTTGCACTTTGTGACATTATTGCACTTTGTAACATGTGTTATGTTAAGATGTATTTTGGAATGGAAATATATATAATTATTATTATTATTATTATTGGACTGTAGAAGAACCAAAGTATTTAAGATGCAGTGAAGCATAGGCCGGACACTCTGAAAGAAAATGTAAAAGAAGACGTACGAGTTAGTAGTTTCTTAAGTTAAAGTTTTATTGACTAGATCATACTCAAAATTAAAAATTCCTTCTCGATCAGTTAGAGGCTCGTCGTTCCTACATACATCAGAGGGCCTTGGATAGTATTTCTGTTTATCAAATAAAGGCAGAGTAGTTTCCACGAATTATATTATTTTTGTTTTATTAATGTTGTGTAGTAGCATGCTCAGCAACCCTGCGTATATGAAATTTACTACTTATAAATTACTAAAGGGCTTATGAAGGATGCAAAAGACATGTAGGCCAGGTATGAGGGAAGACACAGTGTATTCCTTGCGATAGGAAACTCTGATAGGACACAGCAATAGTGGTGGCATTGGATGACACTTCTATAGAAAGAGGGGTCTCACAGTAGAATAGAAGTTCCGGTACCCCTCCCATAGCGCCCTTATGCTTACGCACCGAGAGGGCGCTCCATCAATAAAATCCCCGGACAATAACAAGACCACGCAGATACAGTTTATAGTTGGTCTCAAATCATAAACTGTCCAAAGAATAAAAAAAAAAAAAAATCATTCACAAGCACCATGTGGAAAAGATGAGGACAAAACGAGACATAATTAATGCTGCATGCTGCCTGCCAACATCTGTCGTACTCAGAGTTTTATTTAAGATTCACGTTCATAATAAACTTTATGTGTACCATTTTGTTTCTTTATTATAAGAATATATTTATAATATATATATATATGTATATATATATATATATATATATATATATATATATATATATATATATATATATATATATATATATATATATATATATATATATATACCTTAATATAAATGTTGCCAGTCTGTAAATTAAATTTGTGTTATATGCATTGCAACTTATTTTATTTATTAGTTTCTTTTTTAACTATACCTATATTAAGAAACTACCTATGAGCCGCTATTTATTTGTTTGGTGAGTATCCTTGCGTCGTTAATTTTGTCTTTGTTTAAACATAATACCGAAATTCAGTGATAAAAAGTTAGCAAATACCGCATTAACTTTAGCCGAGGATCAAGAGAAATGAAAATATTTAATAATATTGTGAATAAAGAGGATAAGGATTACATTTTTTCAAACAAATTAATAAAGTAATTTTGGTTTCTTAATTTTTAAAATTAATAATAGTTTTTAAATATGAAAACTCAGCAAGTTATTTTTAATAAAAAAAGGCAAAATATCTTTTTTAGTAAGGTGAATATTGGTCAGATTTCAGTTCATACATCAGGACTGTTTTGTTCGGTATGTATTTTCCTGAAATAAAAACGTTGCAAGTTTTCTTAACCTAACTTCTTTTACAAACAATGAATTCAAAAGTCAACACAGCTGCAGATATGAACACATGCCGTTGACCTTACGATTATCTTATATTATTTTCAAAAACAGTCGGATTTAATTTAAATATATAAAGAAAACTAATACTTACTAAGTTGGGACAACGAACAACGATAAAAATGCGTTTTTATTAATTTCTGTACTTAAATATTAAAAGTGAATATAACTATTACTCAATATTATTCTTGACGTTGCAATACGAAAAGCTGTTATGGAAGCTTAGTGGTGACGGTCACAGTTTACTCAAACATGTAATTGACTTTATACTCTCAAAGCAACAAGAAAATTAACTTTTGAATCAAATTCCTAGGTCAGTGTTTCCCGACCTTTTTGTACCCTCGGACCACAAGCTATAGCCAAAATCTGTTTCTTTGCTTAATCTTGATATGACTGAGAGTAGATAAAGAAGCTTCACATAAATATGTATAGAGTGGAAGTGGAAGGGCAGGATCAATTTCATTGCTTTTACACTCAATTGAGGATATTCATGAAGTGTCTTATTTTATTCAAAATACAATTCTATTAGCTGAAGATAATTGACTCGATACATTTTATTCATTTGTTTCTTGGTTGATTTCTCACTCTTTTTACGGACCACTTGGAAAAGTCCCGCGGACCGCAGGTTGGGAATCACTGTCCTATTATATATTAAAGAGTATGAGAATACATTGATATTTGACAGCTCTATTAATATTTGTTCAGTTTCTGCACTCTCTCTCATCTCCTTTAGATTTAAATCAATAAACATTGCAGCATAATACATTATAAGTTATAATAATTTGCTTTCTATAAAGGAATGTATAGGAAGTTTTATCCTTGTACCCAAGAAATAATAAAGCCTATAGCGAATCGTACCATATTTTGTTATTTATCAGTCAATACTGGAGTTTGGTTAGGGTCAACGTCCCTGTAAACTAGTCGTGTAGAGGGTATCATAAAGAAGAGGGTTATGATGTGGGGTCAGGATGTACCTCTAAAGCCCACTACTTGATTGAAAGGGGTCCAGGAATAGATGCACGTGTAAACAGATGCACTTTACACAACTTGCTGAGGGGACTTTGCTCTGAACAAAGTGTATACAAGTTGCAAGAGCTAAGGGTGCAGGTAAAGGCTTCCCTGAAGAGAAAGGGGTGTGCCTTCACTGTGTGCTTATCTTTGTCTACAAAACCCGCAATACATAAGAGCTGCTGTAGTATAGCTGATGATATGCAAGTCTGTGAATACATAGTTCTCATTCTGTCTGCACTGGACGGTCGCAAACTTCATCAGAAAAGACAAAACAATCTAATCTCAGGAGCAATCTTTGGCTTACGTAGTTAAAATTTGCTAATATTGAAGAATATAACTATTGTTATAGTTTAGTAATTGTAATTTTTTTTTATAAAGTATTTTTAGTGAAGTTTATTACAATAATTACAATTTTTTACAGTGATGCATCTATAAAACATTGTCAGATTGTACGAAATGACCGAGTTGGTCTAAACAAAAGAAAAATAAATATTATACTGTTTTATTTTCGACATATTTTATCAAGGATTTAACTTTTCACTCCGTACACATATAAATAACTTTGAGGGATAAAAACAATACTAATACTCCTTTTATTTTGACTGATCAGTTAGTATTATATCACATCACCATAAGTGAAAATAACTGACATCAAATAAAAGAAAGGCAAGTCGTCAAATCATATTCTCATGCTAAATCATTCTGAAATTACTTAAATAATAATAGAAATATATAAACATTAGTTACTTAGTTAATTGACTATAGTTAGTTTGATGCAAAGCAGATACTTTTAGTTGTATAATAATTTTAAATATATTAACTAGAGAGAGAAACAAAAATTAATTAAAAGATTCTGCATCCTCTCTTTTTTTTTATAATAAAATGAAATTACATTTAAACTATTAATTGAATTTTTATTATTTAATATTATATTGTTTTGTGTTGTTTATTACAATAAGATGCAACGAGGAAAACTTGCTACCTGAAACTTAAGCGCAATCTTTCCCCCAATAGAATTCATGTTAATGTTGTTTTATACTAAATATCCAGGTCCCCCCATAAAATCATTAAATATGGGGCTTAGCAAGTTTATGTACAAGGAAATTTCTAAGCTCAATGCCATACTAAATTTCCTATTTAAGAGTCTATTCTGCCTATCGAAATATTTATAAATATATTAATTTAATATATAAAATATTTTCAAATATGTTGATATAAAATAGGACCGCTTCTTAACCAGGTACTTTATTATACAATAAATGTAAACAACATGTTAGTACATAACGTTGAGAAATTAATAAACAGAATAAAATAATTAACCGTGCGTTTGAAGTTGTATAATAACTAATTACTTTTATTAATATATAAATTAAAATTCAGTTTAGCAATATAGGTTTGACTAAGTTATTGTCAAAACTTTTATATTGGATTTAGTAGCATAAGTTTTAAAGAATAAAGCCAGTTAAATATTAAAGAGTTATATTACCCCAGAACTTCCAATATAATTCTAAATGAAACAGCGCAAATGATTATTGTTGACGAAAAAGTTTGTTGAGACGATCCCTCTCTTTTATACAAGATAACTTATGATATTGGAAGCAGTTAGTCTTCGAATTAAATATTATATTAAATTGAAGACTAAAGTTATTATTTAGTAGAGATATATTTAAAGGAAAAACGAGGCAAAGAAACTTTATATAGAGACAATGCTAGCTGAGCATGAGTTATTGGACTAATATAAAGTTTTGGCAGAGCAATCCGCTAGAGGAATAAATAAATGGCTCTTTTCCAATGAAAACTACGAGCACAAACATTTATATATATATATATATATATATATATATATATATATATATATATATATATATATATATATATATATATATATATATACATATATATATATAGCCACTTTGAATAAACAAATGTTCTAACTTTTAATAATCTTCATCAATAATTTATTTTGTACTTTTAGTTATTGAAAATATGGTTGTGGTTCAAGCCATTGCACATTTTGTAAAGTTAAGTACAAATATACAAAATAAACTCCTGCATTGTAGATGTAAAATAATAAGATTAAAATATATAACCTTTATTATTTCGTATACCTTATATTAAATAATTTTTATAAAATATATGTATAAATGAATTATATGTGGTATATATATATAATATATATATATATATATATATATATATATATATATATATATATATATATATATATATATATATATATATATATATATATACAGGGTGACTGGCGTTATATGTGAAAAAATGAATACGTCTTATGGGCCACAAAAAATGCTATATAAACCATGGGTCAAATCTTAACCGTTTTCCCGCAAGGTCAAATTTTATGATTTTTTTAAGATCGCATACCTTTTCTTATAAAAACACTTATTGCTCCAAAAGTATAAAAAGCTAGAACAAAATTTTTGGTATCGTTGTAAAGCTGACAAATTTTCTAATAAGAAAAGTGTAATTTTAATTTTCATGCCCTCAAATTACATGACGAACAATGTATACAAATTTAATATTTAAGAAAAAAATTAAATAATCAATTGCTTTGTGGTTCTATAACTTGATGAAGAACCGAGCTTAAACTTTTCGGACTTGGGGAGAAACTTCCTTATTTACTAACGTTTCAATCCCCCCTATTATCCATTCATTGGGAGGAATTTTTATTAAACTTCGCTGAAAGTAAAAAAGAAACGTGTTTATTGTTGTAATTCTTGACTTACAGATGAGTAAATAATTTAAAACCACAGATTGGTTTAGCATACTCATCTTTGTGTCAACTATAGCAACAATAAACATGTTTATTATGAAAAAAGTTTCTTACCGTCTAAATCTTGAGTTAAGTCTTGAATATGAGGCAATAGGTATCGATCGGGAATTGTGACTGCATTAAGCGCCCTATAATCACCACAGGGACGTCAGGTATCGTTCTTATTAGGCACCATATGTAATGCGCTAGCCCAATTACTGCTTGATGGTCGGCAGATACCTTGAGCGATCATGGACTCGAATTCGGCTTTAGCGTCTTTCAGTTTCTTCGGACAAAGTCTACGAGCCTTTGCGTAAACTGGTTGACCTGAAGTGATTATACGGTGAGTTGTTGAATGCTTAATTTCGGTGGGAAGAAAATCTTTCATAATTTGCGGAAAAGATGTTCGAAGTAATTGATAGTATATACTTTCTTCCTGCACAGCTCTTATCACAACTGCTTTCTCGTTGGATATTGATACTGGAGTTCTGGTGTTCGTCAAACCATCTCTTAATTGTTTTCCTCTTAGTTCGATGACGATGTTATGTTGTGTGAGGAAGTCTGCACCAAGGATCGGCGTGGTAACATCTGCTACGAGGAAGCTCCAAGTATACTTTCGACGGAGTCCAAGGTCGACCATAAAACGATGTTCACCATAAGTCCGAATTCCAGTTCCATTGGCTGCAAATATTCTGAAGGATGGATTAGGTACTCTTCTACGAAGGCGGTTGGCTGGTAACACTGAAAGGTCAGCGCCCGTGTTGATTAAATATTTCCAGCCCATACTCTTATCGGTAATCCATAGGCGGCTCGATTTATGTTCACCCTGCTGCACCGCCGCGAGTGCAGGGCTTGTTAGTTTTTTGCTTCTTTGTTCTTATTGGCCATTTTACAAGGTTTTCTGCATTTGCGAGCATCCTTTCCATATTCTTGATGGTACCAGCATATATCTGACTCGTCATTGGTACTTTTCGGCACTCTTTTAGTTTGGTACCCCCCTATTTCATTGCAAATTTGAGAAGACCTGGGTGGGTAAATGAGTGGGAAATAGTACTGACTTGCCTTGTTGGACAGTTAGTACAATGCCCAACAAATTTAAACCCCCAGGTCATCTTAAATTTCCAATGAAATGGATCAGTAATTAATAATATATAATGTGTGGATTTTACATACTTTTACAAAACATTGTTTCTGATCATCTTTTCTTTCCCCGAAGTGGGAAAGAAAAGACTTCACTTTGTCTAAATAACTAAAACGATAATCGGATATTTATTCTAATGTACATTGGGACAAAGGAATATCACACTTTTATATATACAAAAGTGTGATATTCCTTTGTCTGAATGTACATTAGACTAAACATTCCTTTTTCTTAATAGTTATTTAGTCAAAGTTGGGCAGTTACGATATATTTACCAGAAGACATGAGTGAGCGATACTAGGTTATTTTCATTCATTTTAATATGTTCAAATTTTAAGAAATAAAATACCTCAAACAAACTTTCATAAAAATTACAATTCAAATTTTAAGTACCTTACCTTCCATCCATTGGAAAAACTCCCTCTCATCTAATGTCCATTAAACAGAAATTACACTTCGGAAATTTAGACCTTTCTATTCCTCTAAAACTCAACTTATTTTAATTGCGCTTTAGACAAATCTAATATTTTTTCTGTCAACGAAATAAAATTTAATTATTTTGACATATAACAGGTCATTCAATTAAAAAAAAAAAAAAAAAAAAAAATCCCCAAGAAATGATACATAATACTCCCTTTGTCTATGACATTAGAGAGGTGTTTCTCACTTTTCTATTTTAATTCCTGCCCTAAATTAATTTAATTAAATAATCCTACTGGATTATTCATTTTTCTTAGGGGGGTACCAAACTAAAAGAGGCGACCCTATACGCCTCTTTTAGTTTGGTACCCCCCTAATAGATTATTCCTTTTTCTTAGGGGGGTATCAAACTAAAAGAGGCGTACAGGGGCGCCTCTTTTAGTTTGGTACCCCCCTATAATTTTCTTCTCTTTCTTTTCCCTTTCTCAACCCCATACAAAAGCCCTGCTGCTTTTGAACATTCCCCAATAAGATTGTTAATTTTTTATTTATATAAAATACCATTTCATCATGTATTTGAATAAAATAAACGGGGGGTACCAAACTAAAGTGCTGCCACATGGCGCCTATTTTAGTTTGGTACCCCCCTATTGGGGGGTACCAAACTAAAAGAGTACCTACTTTTCCTTGAAGCTGATCTTCTCCGGGAGTTATATCGATAGCGAGAACTACTACGACATCTTGGTTTATAACGGCCACGCACAATTGCAGCAAGTTCATTGACTTGTTTAGTTAATGCAGATACTTCTGATTGCATTGGTGTTGGATCTCTTGATGTTGAAGGTGCATTGTTAGATGCATGGTTGATAGTGCACACCTGACTACCAGTAACTTCTGTTATTTTGTCTGCGAGTAAGGCAATTTTTGAAAGGTCGGTCTCATCATCACTTACAGAAAGAATCGCTTGAGTTTGACAAGGTAATCTTTGTAACCAGAGTGAACGCAAAAATTGGTCAGCTACTTTAGAACCAGCAAGCTCCCGCATACGTCTTAGTAGTAGCAGGCCCGGACTTTAAGTTAATGGCGCCCTGGGCTGCTCTCAGCTTTGGCGCCCCTTCCCCTTCCCCCTCCCCCCCCCCCCCCCCCCCCCTCCCTTCGGTTATTTATGCATACCGGCAACGCATACACACGAAAGTTCCAAGTAGTATACATGTAAAGGGTTAAATTGATGAAATAACCCAAATTTAATTATATTATATTAATTATTATTAAAAATCTCAACAAAGCAAACCTTGAGGATGGGAGCTAAGGCTCTATTATATGAATTGGAAAAAAAAATGAAAACAAAAAATAACTAAAATTATGAAATAACACATACCACATTAAAAAAATAAAAATAAATGAAAAATAAAAATACAGTAAAACTTTGATTAAACGTTTTTGTTGGTATCACAGAAAAACGAGTCAATAAAGATAAAAATTTTCTAATTTACACTACACCTCTGTTTGAAACTATAAATTGGATAAATGGATTTGTCAAAAGTGTAATAATTTAAAGCAGACTCTTTTAGTTCATTATGTTTCGACTCATAAGAGTCACCTTCAAATGTTATAAAAATGTCTTATCAAGTATTTTTTAAACGTCAAATTTTAAATAATTTATTCCTTTTTAAAATGTTAATTGTCATGTAAGCTTAAACTATTTAAGTATAAATATTGTTTTTAATCTAATTTCTATCAAGACGATCTCCACTAATACTAATGGAGGCAAAGGAACAAACCTACACCAACTATTGGTCATTTATAAAAATACATTTTGACTGAAGATGAATCTTATGAGTCAAAACGTTTTATAGTTAATTATAAGAATCTTCGTTAAATATTAAACCTTTAACAAAACCATTAGCGACCGAATTTATAGAAAAAAATTATCCCATTCCAAGCTAAGGTCAATCACCATCCATAGGTAAGTAAGTAATATCATTCATTCACCCTTCCGCTTCTTTTTATCCTGTGTTACCGACCCGCGACCCGTTAAGTAGCTAATCCCCTATCAATATTTAGTATACATATACAGATAAAGATTGCAGTACTGCTATAATCCATTCGTAAATGAAATAAGTCTTTAGTAAAAGGAAACGACAATAATCTAGCAAGAGTAGTTTTCAACTTATTCCCAATTTTAACAGCCGAAATATTAAAAAAGATTCTTGAAATACATTCGATATAAAATATTCCATTAATTGCATAAAAAAAAATCATTAAATTAATATGGTAGTTTATTATTTTATTATAAAATTGGAAAAGGCAGAGAATAATAGTTGTTTTGGGTCAACACGGCATGATATAGTGGTTTAGCAGAAACCAGATCAATGGTGCGACAACCATTAGTGGATAGAGAGCCAATGAAAAATAAGAAAAGCGCAATCTTAGCTGTGCTCGGAATGCGGTATTGGGGAGGATCTTGAGCATATTATTATCCATTGTTCAAAAATATTTATTTCTTAGAGCATTATTTCTAAAGATGGTCCATTGCAATCGACTCATTCAACAACCATTCACGCATATAAATCATCATTGCATAGTAAAAAGGAATCCATATACGAGTTAATCTATAGATTCTTATCAGACACGAATTATAAAATTTACAAAAATGAGAAATAATTAAAAGAAAATAAAATTACTAAATTAATAGAAAATTATTATCTATTTTTTTTAATGACTTAACCCTATTTATCTTTGCAGTTTATTTAAAATTGTCTGTAGTTATAGAGATTTATTTTTTTAAATTTTCTAAAGAGTGGAAAAATACTTTTTTCTTTTTATTTTATTTTTTTTTTTTTTTTAGTAAAAAGATGTCTTCGAAAATTTTGCGCCCCCCAAAATCTGGCGCCCTGGGCTATAGCCCAGTCAGCCCATTTACAAGTCTGGGCCTGAGTAGTAGGCTTGGTTTATCATCACCAAGTTCTATGCTCGCCAACAGTTGGCGAATCTTTCTTTCTTCCGAATCGGCGAATGAATTAACAATGCGCCTTTTTAGTGCTCCGTATGCTCCATCTCGAGGAGGAGAGGGGAGGCTACAATGTCCGAAACATGGTCTAAAATGTCCATTTCCAGAGCTCCTATGTATGGTGGAATTTAGTTTCGTCTTCTTTAATGCCTGCAATTTTGAATTGGGATTCTATTTGAATAAACCAAAGGTGGGGCTCCGTTTTCCAAAAGGGTGGGATTTTGATAGATACTCGATTTAAATACGGTTGGTTCGTCGTTACGTCTGATTGATTGCTTTGAGAGAAACTTGAGGAGGTATCGTTGGGATTAACGGGATTTGGTTGAGGTAACATTTTCAGATTTTTAAAAATATATTTTTTTTAAATTTAATTTTTTTTTTTTTAAAATGTCAATAATTTTATAAGGTGTCAAAAAATAAAACTTACAAGGGTAGAATTTTGAATGCTCGTTCGATTGTTCTAACTCACAAGTCGCGGGTCACCACTTAGGAGAGATGGTCTTAACGTATATAATACACAAATAAAGTCAAGTATTTTCCACGCCTACTCAAATCCAACTATATTTATTAATGTAACAAGATAAACATGTATATAAATTTCATCTTTCATGTGTCAAAACATTATGACAAATAGATGTGTCTGCCACAGTATGTAATCTTAAAAAAGTCATGAAATTTGATTTTGTGGGAGAACGGTTAAGATTTGACCCATGGCTTATATAGTGTTTTTTGTAGCGCTTGAGGCATAGAACAACCTGCTTCATTTTTTCACATATATCGCCAGTCACCCTGTATATATATATACAAAATTTGTATGAGTGAGAAACACCAAGGGGTGCGCCTCGCAAAGATGGCACATAGGAACTGTTCCAACATCAGACTTACGTCATCAAGATGTTGGCACGGCATTACGCCATGTCCTGCATCGTTTCGTCGCGTCCGACTCATCAGGGGCCTGACGATGCCCAATGGTGTAGCTAATTGCAGTGAGCAAACACAGTATTTTTATTGCTAATATATATATATATATATATATATATATATATATATATATATATATATATATATATATATATATATATATATATATATATATTACACAATTTGCGAGAGACACCAAGGGATGTGCCACGTAAGCGTGACACATAGGAACTGTTCCAACATCAGACATAACGTCATTAAGATGTTGGCTCGGCACATCGACTCATCAGGGGCCCGACGATGCCCTCCCAACTCTGGACCTATACTAGATCAAGAAGATCAGATATAGGACTTATCAGAGACGAGCGTGCTCTCATACCGCCATTCTTGCAAAAACACGGTACTACTCTGCTGATGTGTTTTACCAGCCAAGCAAGAATGGCGGTATGAGAGCACGCTCGTCACTGATAAGTCCTATATCTGATCTTCTTGATCTAGTATAGGTCCAGAGTTGGGTGGGCATCGTCGGGCCCTTGATGAGTCGGACGCGACGAAACGATGCAGGACATGGCGTAATGCCGAGCCAACATCTTAATGACGTTAGGTCTGATGTTGGAACAGTTCCTATGTGTCACGCTTGCGTGGCACATCCCTTGGTGTCTCTCGGAAATTGTGTAGCCTATTGCAGTGTGCAAAAACACGGTATTACTCTGCTGATATATATATATATATATATATATATATATATATATATATATATATATATATATATATATATATATATATATATATATATGTATATATATATATATATATATGTATATATATATATATATATATATATATATATATATATATATATATATATATATATATATATATATATATATATATATATATATATATATATATATATATATATATACATATTATAACGGTATAACATTGGCACTTTAGTAATTTCTTCAAGTTTCCTCGTTCTGGTTCTTCCAATTATTTATACAACAAAGAAAGTTTAGAGGAAGTACGTTTTATGTCCAATAGGTATTTTATGAAGGGCTGTTTCGTGATTAAAAATAGATTTTATATTTTCATTGTTTTCAAACTCTCTATTGCTCCCAATCGGTATAAGCTTGATTATAATATCAACCTAGCTCATTGGATAGGCCACAATAATTAGCTGGTTCATTTATAGC
The DNA here is from genome assembly GCA_951217055.1 of Gerris lacustris. Taxonomy (NCBI): domain Eukaryota; kingdom Metazoa; phylum Arthropoda; class Insecta; order Hemiptera; family Gerridae; genus Gerris; species Gerris lacustris. The sequence continues at coordinate 84,613,711 of OX578276.1, read as the reverse complement.
AAGTTAATTACTGTGCTTTTTGTAGTCCAGGAGCTAGCGTGCAAAAAAGTGTTTGACTAACATCAAACTAGAATTTTGTGTATAAATAAATCTTTTGAAGCCTTTTAAGAATATCTGATCGGCTAAGTTCGTCTACGAGACATAGCTTGGCAATAAGCATTTGAAAAAAACAAACCTGTGGAGAAAGGCCGCATGTCCCGCACTTTTTGGTGTATAATGCGATTTTCATGATCCTGAATACGAACTTAGTTTGTACACCAAAATCAAGTTGTTGGTAGTTTGTCATTTAATAGGTTAGTTAGTCAAATGTTGCTCCAAATCAAAGAAGTCCCCAATTAAGTGACAGTGTTATCCAAAAGATACACTTATACACAAAAGTCTAGCTTAATGTTAGTCATCATGACATTTTTTTGCACGCTATCTCCTGGACTATTATGGATGCACCACTGAACTTTGGAAAGATTATGTATAGGTATGTGCAGGTGCAGACCCAGATAGAGGAGGGGCTAAGAGGACTATATGGCCTGGGCCCCGGGAGCTCAAGGGGCCCGGCGCGGTGCCCCAAAATAATTCATATTTTACAATAAATATTTATAATTAAAAATTATTCTACTAATTAGTGTGGAGCATAGCTTCCTCGCATCCTATTTCGTAGTTGATTCGTAAAAATTGACCGACAGACCGACAGTCAGACACGGAACCAAAAATGTTTCCTGATATCTGAATTGGATTTCTGTCTTAGAATTTTTGAAATCGAAGATATAAAAAATTGACTGTACTTCATACTCAACCGTATTCCGCCGTACTCATATAGTATGTATTTTAAAGTCATCTCAATCCTTGTATTGGTCCATCTGGTCCATCTTTGCTCCAAAACATAGAAATTGATTGTTAATTTTAATGTTAATAGAGGTACTATCTCTTCATAAAAATGGAATTAGGAAAATATTCTTCACAAACCACTCTGGATTTGCTCTGGTTTAATGTGAAGTATTGTGATAGCGTCTTGTCTGATTCCTATAATATTTGGTTCATTAACCTTAACCCATTTACTACCTATTTACTTTATCTATATTAAGGCGTTTTACAGGATTTTTAAATTCTTTACATTAACTTCACTATGTGCCTGTGCCTGCCTGCCTGTCGTCAAAAACTTTGAAAGTCTGTTAACCCTCTTCCAGTCATCCAATCGAGCTGAAACTTGGCATATCGACTCTCCTCTGCTAATACAAAAACATTCTTACAAATTAATTAAATTTTACTAATTAATTAATTTTTAATTAATTATTTAAAATTAAAATGAATAATACCAATATTTTTCCTCAAACAACCAAAATGCAAAAATATAAAGGGTTTATAATAAAAACTTTTAAGGGCTAGTATTATTAATACATAAAATATTTAAATAATAGATATGATAAATATAACTATTTCAATACTGAATAGTTTTTGGTGAACTCGGTCTCAATAATATCGATTTTTATGATCTATAAAGATTTAATTAATCGAATAAAACAGATCAGTTTCATTGTATCTTCTAATACAACACATTAGTACATTCAACTGCAATTACATATTTTGTTTTTTGTTATCATTATTATTATTAGCAGGGAGAATTTCCACAAAATTAGAGTCCAATTTCTGATAACTGTCAAATAAATCCCTGTAAGTTGTAAAGAGAGGGGAATAATCAGACAGAATTTAAACCTTTTGCTAATGGCTGTCAGGGGTGGTAATACAGTACTATAAAGAACAAATACAAAGGGTAATTAGGGAATAGTTTATAGAGATAACATTCATCCTAAATAATTATTTTAAAAGTGAAATTGTAAAACTCAATGCTAAATTATATCGTTATTTAATAAAATTGGAGACAGTTAGGCTGGCTATTGTGTTTTTACAACTTATAAGCTTTGAAACCAAATGATCTGAACTCTAAAAATAATTTATATTTCATTAACCAGTATATTACTCGTGCAATCCTGAGGTTAGAGTCAGCGAGTAGAGATTCTGATCTATTTATCATTGCGAAGGGTTTCGTAGTTTGTCAATGTAGGCTTCACCTGGATTGTATTAATCCACATTGTTGTAGAGTCCTAGCAGCTGCACAGTGGCCCGCCTATACTAACAGCAGTCACAACCAATGGCAATTCTTCCCTCCTTAAAAATGATACAACACAGCTATCTTCCTAACATACATGCCATAATATGTGATTATTTTCTTAGTTTTGCTTTATGAAGGTAACTCTAATTAACACCACGATACCTGATAATAGAACATAGAAATTGAAAAACAAATTAAAATATTTGTATTTAATGACATTTTGCTTCCGAGCTTACCAAATAAACAGAAGACAATTTTTTTTTCTAATATCGCAGGAAATATTTTTGGTCCGTGTCTGCCTGCCGTTCTGACGGCCTGTCCAACATTTTTGTGAACCGACAAAATTCATCCTGCAGCGGCGTTAGTTTCTCCTCCCCATGCCCACAAAGTTTTTTTTATTAACATCTCTATCTTTAAAAGTACTCATCCGATTTTTATGAAATATGGATGGTTTGACGAAAAAAACTCTCAGATAGCCCCATAATCTTTTAAATCACCTGCGTTCATGAAATTTTGCTACATTCATACTTTTAGTCATGTATAAAATCTAAATAATTTTGATAGATCTGCCAGCTAGGGAGTGGCACATAGTCTCCTTGCGTACTTTAATGGTGGTATATGCTTCTACAACCCATTATTGCCAAATTTGAATCATTTTCCCATTGTTTTTGCTTCAATGGTTTCAACTTACCAAAGGTAACAGAAGCATTGTGATCATTTTGAATAACAACATTTTTTTATACCTCCGAATTCCAAAATTCTATGACAAAAATCCGTTTCAGACATTTGGAAACATTTTTCGTCTCGTGTCTGTCTGTATTTTTATGATAGTAATTTGAACTATCTGCGCTTATTAAATTTAGCTACATCAATACTTTTATTCCTGTAAAATATAAAACAATTTTTGATAAATTTAGAAAATAGTCAATCAATTTTTCAGCCACATATATAGCTTCCTAGCGTCCAATTTCGTATACTTTAATGTTTTTATACTTTTACAAGCTATTATCATCAAATTTATTTAATTTTCCCTTGTTTTTTAAATCTTCAAAAATGTTTTGATTTTTACTGGTCTTATATTACTTTGATTTGTAAGTTTCATCTCAAGTTTCCGTTACCCCAATTTTAAACCATTTCCCGTCTGTCAATCTTCCCCAAATTTTGCACATGGAAACAATTAAGGTTACTTTGAAGGTTACTTTGAACAATCCTATGGGTCTGATATTCTCAAAACACATAAACAAACTTCCAATAAAGTATTTTTTTGCCACTGAACCGGACTACAACCATATAAATACAACAAAAATACCATATTATAAAAAAACGTATTTTGTCAATAAAAAATAAAATATTATTTTTTTCGAAATTTCCAAAAAGTGGTATCTACTTTACTTTTAGTCGAAGATTGTTTAGGAATTTTTTAAGATATTTTGCACTTCACATAAGTAAGATAGAGGGGGGGGGGCACGTTTCAAACCCGCTTCAAACTCACGGCTATGCTCGCCCTATCAAAGTTATAACCAAAGAATTATATATTTTTGTAATCAGCTCGACGTACCCTTTCATATTATGATTCCCCGCAGTGTCGAAAAAAAACAAAAAACATTTTAACCTTAAGTTTTTTTACCCTAATTTTTTGAAAAATATTTTTTTTAAGTCGCTATATTTATAAAATATGTGGGTAGGTACAAGACACATACATGCCAAATTTCAAAGTGATCGGACGAAAGGTGTAGCCGATAGAGCAGGCGACCGGACGGACGGACAGACACACGCAGGAAAATATAAGGGTCCTTGGTTTTGCCTACGGACCCTAATAAGATCAGTTTTTAAAAATGGTATTTTTATATTAATTATTTAAATGAATTAAAGAATCAATCTAGCAAACTTTAAAGAGCGCAGACGGTTGAAAATAATCGGGGGTTATCAGTGGGCTACTTTTGACAAACCATCCAAATTTCATAAAAAATCATGAGTATTTTTGAGGAAATACTCATTATTGTCTAATTTATATTTCCCCATGACTGATGGGCGCAGAAAGTTAATATGCCAACCATAAATTTCATTAAAATCGTTCGATTAGTTTTAAGATATGTCAGTAGGCAAAAATTTTAGGTAGACCGACAGAGAAATGTTGTACCTGGTTTTCTCCCCGAGCCTGTCAGCACTTGCTTTTATGAATTAATGCTTGTAGTCAGGGACGTAACTAAGGGGGGGGGGGGCTGACGGGGCATGTGCCCCGGGCGCCGGTTTTTGAGGGGTGCACAACTGGTAATTTAGCAGAGCTATCAGTAGAAGTGGAGAGTTTTATGTACCATGCATTGGATTTAGGTCATAATATGAAAACGGCTACACTATCCGATCTTATTATGCTAATATACCAAAATGGACTTGAAGATGCCTACCCCAACATAACTACAGCGGTAAGAGTTTTTCTCACAGTATCAGTGTCAGTTCACTCAAACCAAAGGAGTTTTAGTAAACTAAAAGTAATAAAAAAAAAAAAAAAAGAAATTTGACAGGACAACAAGGACTAACCAACCTAGGCATCATACCAATAGAGCACAAGGTTGCTTCAAAACTATCTTTTGATGATATTGTACATACGTTTGCACTTAAAAAACGCCCAGTTGGGCTTTCAGTTTTTAGAATAATTTCTTTATTTAAATGACATTGTTAAAGTTGAACACCTTCTTTAATTTCTATAAAATATATTTTTCTTGATGGATGCTTTAGGTGTTAAATAAATACAATCAAAATTTATTAGTTTTCATGTTTATATTTACTGTGAAACGTTTCGACCCTTTTCTATATTTATAAGGTCATGTTCAATCACTTTCCTTTTACTACAACTGAAACATATTAATAATTGGTATTAATTTAAAAGTCCTTCCTTTTCTTATATTCCATATTTTCTTATATTAAAAAAAGTAAATGTTAAATTATAAGAAAAGGAAGGAATTGTGAATTGATACCAATTATTAATATGTTTCAGGTGTAGTAAAAGAAGAGTGATTGAAAATAACCTTATAAATGTAGAAACGGGTCAAAACGTTTCACAGTAACTATAAATTAACTTTCAAAGTTGGAAAGTTGAGTTTTTAAAAAACAATATTTTATTTTAACAATTTAACTTTATGTTTTACAATTACAATTAAATACTAATTTACAAGTTTACTTCATTAGGTAGGAGCCACGTAACAATAACTGTAGACAGAGACTGCTCGCCCGGTGGCTTTGCAGGTCTTTTATATTCGTTGATTTAGATAATGCTGATAGACTAAATTTAGGCAGATCACTTATATATATGAAAGCTAATACATTTTGATAGTATTTATTTAACACCTAAAGCATCCATCAAGAAAAAATATATTTTATAGAATAATTTCTTTCACACTTTCTCAGAAGATTAAAATATTGTGAATAGTGTATATGTATAATGCTAATAATCTAAGTAATCATGGGTGTGCAATCTAAAACTTATAATATAAATATTAGTTATATCAATTAGGTAAATGTTTCACTGTGCAATAGTTTTTATTTAGCCTGCATATTTTATATAATTTGATAACACTTTTCATTTTATTTTGCAGCGATTATGATAAATGAGGAAGAATATAGAAAATAAGCTATTATTTATCAATAATATTGCTGCTTGCACAAAATAAAATAAAATAACTAAGAAATAAACTTTCGATTGGTTTACCTTTGAAATCGAACGTTTATTTACCATCAATTTGAATTAGATCGTTTTAATGTGTAAAAAGTGCAATTAATGTTTGGTGACAATATCAGGTGTTATCTGGGAGGTTTTTTGGTTGGGCTTGGTGGGGAGGGGGGAGGGCGCCAAAGCGAGTTCTTGCCCCGGGTGGAAACTAGCCTAGTTACGCCCTGCTTGTGGTGCATTTAATTAATCACTCGTACTAACGTCACGTTGGGTTAAGTATAATTCTGGTTAATGCTAGTCCAATAAGTTATGGGCCCAGAACCAGAAGTGTAGCTCATCGAGCGCACAGAAGAAGAAAGAAAATGGGACGAATAAGATCTCAACGCAAAATAGGAACTGATCCTAATAATATCTCTCGCAGAGGTCAAGAAAATAAGAACCTGCGAGAAGCCTAAAGACATTTGGGACACACTTTCAAAAATATTTCAGATTAAGGGTCCTGCTCAAAAAAGCAGCTTTGTTAAAGCACCTAATATTACACAAAATGCGAGGCAATGACGACATACGCTATCCACCTTAATAATGTAATCTCCTAATAACTTAATACGAATATGGGTTTTCAAGCTTGATGAAACTTTAAAAAGAATTGGTTTCAAACCATCCGAGGCCAATTCGTGCATGTATATACGTACGATAGAGGGAGAAAAAGTCATAATTTCTGTCTAAGTTGACGACCTGATCCTGACGTCAAGATGCGACAAAGAGTTAAATAAATCAAAACATAAATTGACAGACAAATTTGATATGCGCGATCTTGGTGTGCTAAATTATTGTTTAGGAATTCAATTTTACAAAAAACCTTTTTGGCAAATTTAAGAAAATATATTAAAGTAATTTTAAAGAAGTTTAATATGGAGGATTGCAACCCAGCATCTACACCCAGTATATACCATGGGTATAAATAAAGTTTTGTAAAACCTATTTTTCGTGATCAGGGACCCATGAAACGTATTTTGGCCAACTCCCGCCATGCCAGTGGCTCCATTAGCGAATTTTTTTCCAAAGGAAATTCGCTAACAAGTAATTAAAAGCGAATGTATGCGAAAATCACGTTATTCCGAACACATATAAAAATATTCAAAAACTTCTTTTCTAAAAAAATATATATTAACAATGATTGCAATAAAGGACAAGTTTGATATATATTCATTTATGTAACCTGTTTCAAATGTTCAAATATTTTCAATATCATAGGCGTGTTTAGTAAATGTACAAATGTTTTTGGAACACAACAATGTGTTTTTTGGAAAACTATGCATCATTCTTAACATTAACAATAACTTCTACAAATGTGCTGAAACTCTAAGACAAACACATTCTCTTAATTTAGAAATAAATCAATAACCAGTGCTGAAGTATCTGTTAAATCCAAACATATATAATAGACAACTTATCTCATTTTCTCTGCAGATTTCTGCTTCGTTGTCGTATTATAATATTATCCTCTTTCACTTATTCTGATATAAAACAATGTAAAATAACACTTGTCATTAGTGAGTAACATTTGACTACAAGCAGAGGAGTAGTCACCGGGCCATGTGACCTTATCTCTTGACCTTTCTCAGTGACATTTTGCCCGTAGATGCCGAGAAAAAAACCTGTACTATCCAAATTGCTTCGACTTTGCACTACACTCCGGGGCTAAAATGTAAATTGCTATATAAAAGTGTTAATAGATAAAAGGTTTACATTAAATTAGGTACCTAACCACGAAAATATCAATATTTAATTTTAGTAAAGTTAGTTGTAAATTTTAAACGTTTATCGCCGTTCTAATGTTTTATGAGGCTAGTGTTTACTCTTGTGTAAAAAAAAATTCGAAATTTTACTATAGCTCTTGATTAAGGTTTATTGATTTATTAATCATTAACAGACAAAATCAAAAAGAGTAGCCATGAAAAAGTGATGTCGACAGTTAGCTTAAATTTTAAGTGACACATGTGACAACTCTGCATGGTTCCTTAAAAATTCTGGCTAATGTCTCATGACGCTAAGGATGTTTTTTAGTATTTATTAAGTCCCTGATGACCACCTACACCTAGAAGAAAGAAAATTAAACTAGAAGAGAACAACCACAGTGAAATTAATTTTAATACGTTTTATCCAATGCCTAACGTTTATTTTGCTTCTAATATTTATTTAATAGCACTTTTCTAATAAACCATTTGTATAGCATTTTCTCTTTTTTTACTTTCTGATATAAAGAGAAAGTATTGTGATGACGCGAAACTTCGATTTTGAGATTTTTTGGATTTGCTCGTTTTGAGGTCCCCTGAGTTCTAAAATATGGTTTTTAACGATCCTGATGCCTGTTTGACGTCTTTCGTCTGTCCAGACGCGTGAAGCCTTAGCTGCTGGGCGGATTTTGGCGAAATTTATCATACATGTTTAGAAAAATTAAACCCTGAGGCAAAATCGAGAAATTAATTTTAGCTCCAAAATTGGGGCCGCTACCCCCAAAAATTCTGAAAAAACATGAAAAAAATTATTTTTCCAAAACGGATTTAAAATATAATTTTGATTTAAAAATTCTAAAATATAGTCCATTTAAATACTAATCTAAAGATATAAGCAATTTTCCCAGGAAAAATCTAGTTTCCGAGATATTGATGAAAATAAATATGAGTTTGTTAAAAATCGAAAACAAAATGATTCTGGGTTTTGGGACCGATATTATATGAGAAAGTTAATTTATTTATTATTTAAATATCTTCCAAAAAATACTTATCAATTATTCTTAACTATTAGTTTAGATTCTCTTGCCTTCTTTAATGTCTTATTCACTGTTTCCAGTAGCGATTCTAGGTCAATAGTTCTGGGGGGGGGGGCTAAAGCCCCCCATGTCTTGTGGGTTTAGTATACATTTTAATGTACCAGGAAGCAACACATTTGTATATTATATGTTGTTACAGTCCTTTCCGGTAGAAATCCTATATGCAGTGGCGTAGCCAGCGGCAAAGTCTGGGGGGGGGGGGTTATTCTTGTGCAACTAATAAACAAAAAACATCTCCGCAGCCAAGTTACAACAACTGTGTTTAGAACGGATTCGTTAGAAATGTTATGCTGATGCTTACTGCAGTACAATATCTTATTGTAAATGGGCGTCGTCTGCAGTTAAGTAATGAGGGGGGGGTCCGGGGGTACACCCCAGGAAATTTTTTGAAATATGACCCCTCAAAACAGCGCATTTATGCATTTCTGAGGTGAAATTGATAATTTGATCATTTAAATCCTGGGGGGGCTAATTTGGTTAGCTTGTGAGAATTAGTAACTTGGAATAAACATGATGTAAGGCAGTGGCGTAACTACCGTGGAGCAATTGGAGCAATTTGCTCCAGGCGCCGGCTTAGAAAGAGCGCCACGCCGAGAGAAAAAAAATCTGAACTAAGAAAATGCGAAATACGGCGCCCCCGTAACTTTAGAAAATGCGCCCCTACAACTTACAAAATTCAACCCTGCCCCTCTTTCTCGGTCTTAGGGGACAGATGAAATGAAGATGATAAAATGATATGTTAAATAAATTCAATATTGCGTTTTGTTTATTAAAACATTTAATTAAAGTCATAATATATAGTAGACTTAGAGTCATAAACTTTTTTTCTCCGTATACCACTTGCCGATTTTTTCCCCCATAGACTCACTACATGACTAATATTGAATTTTCCTAACCATATTATTATCAAATGTGTTGTAAATAGCTGACTCAGTGCTGCTCACTTTTATAGGGGTTTTTCACTTTTATAGGGGGAGTAGCCAATTGTATAAAATCAAACATATATTTCACTCAAATATTTATTGATAAAGTATGTAAATCTTATATCTTTTCGATTTTCAACACAGATTTTTTTTTTTTTTTTTTTTTTTTTTTTTATAAATATCTCGAAAACTAGATGTTTCTCGGGAAGTTGACATAATTATAACTATAATCTACATTCTTATTTAAATGTATTACATTTTATAAGCCGTAAATCAAAATCCTGATGGGAACCGTTTTCGAAAAATAATTTGTTTTCACATTTATTTAAAGTTTTTTTGGGAGTTAAGTCAATAAATTTTAATTTGGAGCTAAAATTCATTACTCGATCATATTATTTATTATGATTGTTCTGAATATATGTATAAGCTTATACAAACTTTTTTACTCCAGGGTGACCCGTGATAAAATGTCATAAAGAAACTGGTGGATTCTATGGGTCAAATGCAACAAAAAATGTCGAGTAAGCATTTGCCCATATCTTAATAGTTCTCGAGATATAGATTTATTTCTTTTTTTTAAGTGCTTCACGAAAAGTTTCAAAAAATGCCTAATATCTCATAAACTAAATGAGATGGAGAAATTGGGCTAAGGACCAATTTTAAATAGCATAAAAAAGCCTTTCAGAATCACTCATTTATTTCCAAATTACCAGCTGCTAAGCATCTTTTAAGTTCTGTTACATTTGAAAATTAAATTCACCCTCGAAATTCCTGAGCTTATTACTCTTAATTGAGGGATGTTAGAAGTGTGGCGATTTCAGAAAAAAACTTCTACTTTTCACAAGCTTTCAAATGGTATAATTAGTCTTAGATCAACGGACTAGTTTTTGAACTATGGTGGATTAAATGCTACCAGACGTGAAATTTTTCGGTCAGGGTCACAACCAATTCTTGTACAAATGCAAAAAAGGTTACCTCGAACGAAACCTCAACTCTTCGGGTTCTTATAGGAAATTTGACGCTGATCAAAAAAGTTTCTATGAACATGGATGCGAAACAGCTTCGTTTTCGAGATTCGCAAATAACATTCAAAAACATCACTTTTGGGAGTTTATCCCTTATCCCCACACTTCTAACATCCCTCAATTAAGAGTAGAAAGCTAAGGAATTTCGTGGGCGAATTTAAAAAAAAAATTCAAATGTAACAGAACTTAAAAGATGTTTAGCAGCTGGTAATTTGGAAATAAATGAGTGATTCTGAAAGGTTTTTTTATGCTCTTTAAAATGGTTCCCTAGCCCAATTTCTCTATCTCATTAAATTTTTGACATAATTAGGCATTTTTTGAAAATTATTTTGTAAAAATAATAAAACTAGGAAAAAAACGAATCTGAGTAATAAACTTTAAATCACAACCTCCTCAACTCTGATTTAAACACTTATTTGTGGTATTCCAGAAAAGTGGGGACTAGGAGTAACGCCTGATTTGAGACAGATTTATGTGTGTGAAATATTAAAAATAAATAAAATCATGAAATTGAAATAAACATAGTTTAGTTGTCTAAGAGGTCACGTGGCCACTGCCTCTTCAGGCGTCTGGGAGGATTGTCAGGAATGGTCCGGGAAAACAGACTGTGGACTAGTGGATTAGAATGGTCGGAAAGGGAGTCATGGAAGGATTTATATCTGGAAATGGCTAGTTCACGGCCAAAAGGTACTTTGAGGTCATTATGAAGGACGAAATTAGAAACATAGAAGGGGGCGTCAGCTATTTTTCGTAGGATCTTGGACTGGAGGGATTGGATGCGACAGGAATTGGGGTACATACTCTTTTTCAGTATCAGTGCTCGATTTCTTGAAATAAAGGTGTCAGACTACAACCTACCCTCTCTTGACCTCCCCTCCCGTTATAGGAGGGGGGGTCCGGGGGTGCTCCCCCAGGAAAATTTTGGAAAATAAACGTTCAAAAACAGCATTTTAAGCAGTTTTAGACATAAACCCATGTAGTGATTTTATTTTATTTGTACCCCCCATACCCTATCAAAAGCCTGGGCTTCATCTAAGAAGACTGCCGAACAATACTTTTTCTGCTCAAGAGCAAAGGAAATTACATCCACCACTGCAGCACATTGGTGCTATTAAAGGGTTTAAGCGGCGAAGGAGAAGCTTTTTAAGGATTTTTCCTAGTATAGGGAGGATACTGATAGGACGGTAGGAAGAGGGTAAATGAGTTTGTTTATGGGGTTCGGGTATCATGATGACTTTGGCGAACTTCCATAGGATTGGGAAATGTGTGGATCTAAGGACGGCGTTATATATGTATTTAAGGTAAAGGATTGCTTTTCTTGGAAGGTGTTTGAGGATATGGGAAGTAATTAAATCATAACCAGGAGCTTTGTTGGAAGGGAGCTTTTTAATTATAAACCAAACATCTGAAGGATGGAAACACATTGGGGACTGTAATGGAATAGATAAGTCTTTAATCACTTTTTGGGAGTGATTGGGTACATGTGTGGGGGGGGGGGACAAACAGACATCAAAATTTCTAAACTTTAATTCGTTATCAGGACTACTCATTTAGTGGAAATACAAAATTTGAGCCCAATCGGGTAAATGTACAGACGCGACTCTAATCTTATATAGTATATTTAAGATTAAGATTACTATCATTCAATTATCAAAAGTGACAAATGTCAACTATTTAAAAAAAATGCTATTTACAGATGCTACCACAGGGTTTATGCTGATGTAAAGGGCAACAGTTTACTTGTGTATTAAACATTAAACCTCCTTATAAATGTTTATAAAAATTATAATTCATTCATGAAATATGAATAGAAATTATGGCTTAATGTAAAACTTAAGTTAAAAGAAAAAATAATAAATCAGTGGAAATATTATTGGACAATGAGTTTGTAAAACTCGAACATAAAAAAAGAACATGAATATTGCGAGTCCAATCAAAATTACATTAGCATCGATAGAGGCCTGCAGTTTGGATTTGATGGTTTTATCACAAGTCTGATTTAATGTTATCGGAACTGGCCATGTCATGCAGCGGCGCACAATCTGCCTTGTCTGGGAACTCTGTGACAGGACCATGTGACGTGGAATCGATATAGTTATGAGATATCGTGCCAAACCATCTGACACAGCACATAGACAGGGCCCAGGAATCCAACAACCATCTATTTAAACTACTACATCGACAACCTTGTCCTGACAAGACATATCAGTATCTTTACTTCAGCTCCCTGCTCAATCGTTTCAAACCTTTTTGATTTTTTAAAAAAAAATTGAAAAATATATTATCCTATAATGAAGATTCTACTAAATTTGTCAGCTTAATCGAACATAATAACATTATAGTAAATTGCATCGGCTTGTTATAAAAAAGCTTAATATAAAGAATATAGTCTTCTTAAAGATCATTGAATTTTTTTTTTATGAACGCTTAAATAAATATAAAATATGTTAAAAGGCATTGTATATATGTTTCTTAATTCACATTATAAAAAATATACAGACTTAAATGAAGAACTTAATTGTGTTATTATAGCTATAGCGGTCAAAATACCCGGCGCAGATTCTAAAAACATAATATTCTTATTTGGTTGTTAAAGAGAATCGATAAAGAGCCGAGATAAATAAGTTAATAAACGATAAAATGCATCAGGAGATGAAGAAATAGTCTCAAGGTTGATGTCTTCGAACTCCGGACCTTGAAATTTTTACGACCAAGCTTAATTCTTAAGGTCGTGATGCCTTCTTCTTCCACAATCACAATTAATATTATACAACTTGATACTTGCTACAAAATATTGCTCCCAATGCGACGTGAATATCATGGTATTGAGCTTATTGGTGAGTAAATTCTTTGTCCTCATGTCTCTTAAAACCTCCCCCCTCCCCCTGTCCTCGGACATTGGACTGCACATTCATGTTTTTGCCACCGAATTCAAACCTTTGACAGAAGTTTGTTTCAGACGTCACGGAACGTCTTCGTTCTCGTATCTATCTGGTAGGATCACATTGTTTATACTCCTGTAACTATTCGTCCACTATTAGGGCACGAAGGAGCTATGTGGTAGACATATTTATTTTTTTATTTTTATATGCATATATATCTATATATTTATATATGGCTCTGTTATTATTAGAAAAGCCGAAAGATCAAAGCGGAAATTGTACCAATTAAAATTTTGTTCCATGTGACAGCCATTGATATTGTTTATAACTATCTAATCAAAACTAGAACTTATAGTTATTTTTTAAAAGTAGGTTTATTTATTTTTTTGTATAAAATTTACATTTTTTTTTTTTTTGTTTAAACAAAAGTTGTGATACATAGATAAATGAATTAGCTACAACTCGACAAGAGGTGGAAAGAAGTAAAGCCCATCAGCTGGTAATTACAGGTGCTGCCCCCAGGGTGCGGGGGGTCCCGGACCGAGAGGGGCCCCAAACCGAGAGGGGCCCCAAACCGAAAATAAGAAAGAAATCCTTTAGGGAGCTTTCTGGATGGCGTTCCGTTCCGATGAGTTCCTATTATAACTAATTGGGGGCCCCTGTCTCAAGTAGGGCTTGAGATTAATCTTACTTAATTTTTTTTTACTTATTCTTTAATATTTATTTATTGGGTCCCACAATTAAAAAAGATACGATAACCCAAATATGCTTTGGTAATTTTAGAGAATTATAATAATCTTTTCCTATAGTTGACCGAAAAAGTGGTTGTTAAAGTACTCAAAATAGTACGCAAAACAGCAGATTAATGCACTTACTACTTTATCGCATTCGTTTTACTTTACCACACTCCTATGTTCCAACTTACGAACATAAACAACTTAAATTTAAACAAAGATTAAATAATCCAAACAATAATAATAATAACAATGACAACTAATGCTTTTTTTTAACTAACTATATGATCTAAACACAATATATCAATTATAAAAAAGTAAAGAGCATCAAAAGTAATGAGTAAGTGTTATGATGAAAAATAGACTGCCAATTAGTGTGACACATAGCTTCCTCGCATCGTTTTCACGTACTTTATTGATTTTATGCTTTTACAAACCAATATTGTCTAAAAAAAAAAAAAAAAAAAAAAAAAAAAATTGATACTTTTTTTTAAATTTTACCCTCAAAACTAGAAATAACAAAACATAGAACGTAACAAAATTTAATCTACTATTCAAGAGCTTTTCAACGATATTACATCATATTATAAAATATTAACTTTGACATTTGTACCCCTGTACTTTTAGGTACCAAAATTATATTTATGTTTATTTTTTAAATTAATTTATTTTAAATTTAATATATTTTAAATTATATTTATTTTTAAAAAATAAACAATACAAAAGGGCATTAATTAAACTAATAAATAAATATAAATAAGAAACCTAATAACAAAAAAAATATTTAAACCCTTTAACCTACAACAAGAATAAATCGGTACAAAAGTGCGTGTACATAATTTTTAAAAAATAAACAAATAAAATAGCATTAATGTACATCAAGGCCTTTAAAATGATATGCGGCACACGAGAAAAAGTTTACTCTCAGGTTCTCAGCAAATAGGATGAACTAATTAAATAAAATATGTATACTCAATTTAAAGAGCATTAGTTTGGGATTCAAGCGCCTCAATCAGAAATAAAATCGGCCATTTATCATAGAAACTATGGCCATTCAAAGACAAAAAGGAAAAAAGACTGCCAATTGGTGTGGCACATAGCTTCCTCGCATCCTGTCACATAATTAATTGATTTTATACTTTTCTAGCCATTATTGTCTTAATTTGTTTAATTGTTTCCCCCGTTATATTAATCTGTCAAAATTGTTTGGATTTTTGTACATAAATTAAAGTATCAATTTAGCAAAAGTTAAAGACCACAGACGGTTCAAATTAATCTAAGGCTTAATTTGAGGCTATCTGTGGGCTACTTTCGATAAACTACAAAAGTTTCATACAAATCAATAAGTATTTTTGAAGCTATAGGTGTAAATAAATGTATGTTTGTGCGCATGTGGAAGAGAAACAAATGAGCACAGAAGGTTGAAACTTATATGGGACCAACAATGGGCTACTCATGACCTACCATCCGAATTTCATTAAAATCGGGCGTGAAGTGTTTAAGATATGTTGGTTCGCAAAAATTGAACGACAGACCGACGGACCGACAGACCGACAGACAAACACGGAACCAAAAATGTTCCCTGATTTCTGAAACGGATTTCTGTCTTGGAATTTTTGAAATCGGAGACCTAAAATTTTTTCGTTCTTCGGAACGTACACGTAGCTGCCGTTACCTTTGGTAAGCTCGGAAGCAAATGTATATTCTTCAATTTTGATCTGATCCTCAATTGGTCTCCGAGCCATAATCATTGAAATATTAGTAAAAATACCTATAAAGTATAGTGGCAACGAATAATAAATATTGATAGATATTCTTCACCCTATATTCCGTAAACCGTCCACTGTACGTAAACAATAAATTACTTTTTTTGGGGAAATTTTGACTAGACGTTAGGGAGCACAAAAAAAAGTCGCCGAAGACAGTCACTCGGAAGTACTCGGGAATCATCGGGTACGCTCCACAGCCTACCTCAACCCCCTTACGCTTACTCCTCTAGAACTTTAAACACGCACTCTTTCTTAACTCTTCCCTTTACTTATACATATAATGTTTAACGAGATCATAGATTAAAAGAATGCTAATTACGTGGAACTACTAATCCTCTTTAATTATTATAAACCAAAATAAAGACATCTTAAATAAAATAATTAATCTTTTACAAAATTGATAATAATTAGGTCACTTTTATTAGATATTTTAATGCATATTCCATTTTATGCATTACATTATTATTAATACATATTTCATTCTGCCAATTATTAATATAATGTTTATTATTAATATGATAAATAATAAATTGAATATCTTACATATTTAGCATATTATTTATTATTTAAATATTTAATTAAAAAAAAATAGTTATGTTGCTAAAATCAAACCAACCTTCTTAAATTAAAATAATACTCAGATTATGTTCTAGATTTTTTAATATTCTACGTAAATATATTAACATAATAATTTTTTTAATTTAAATCGATTAGTAAGAAATGGTTAATATGACCACCGGTGGATCATGTTATGATATTATAATATTTATTAAGAATATTAAAAGAAAAGGGTTTTTATTAATATCTAATAATAATGTTATATGTTATGTTTATATTTTAAACTGCTGGGAATTCTTAGAATACGTGGTGTCACACCAAAGAAGAACCTCTCTCCTAATCAGTTCTACATTATACTTTCTTGTAAAAAAAAAATAGATTGACTTCTTGGAGGGGGTTCTTATAGCATTTTTATCTAAAATATTTTAGTTGCGTCTCGTAAAGAGAAGATAGGGTTGAATGCACTGCACAGCACAGCATAGACACTAGTGGTGGGCGGGGCTAGACCCGATCGTACTCGACTGCCTTTGCTTCGGCTTTCTTCGGCGACTTTTTTTTGTGCTCCCTAACGTCTAGTGAAATTTTGTATCTTTAATTTTGATAACTACCTTGATTAGTGTCTGATGAGCCATAGGGCCCCCTCCCTTCAGACCCCCTTGCCTACGCCCATGTAGGTCCTATCAAATCCACATGCAATAAATCTAAAATGCTCTTTGATTGCTTATTTTCTATTCTACGAAACGGTTTTCTAGAATATTTTGATTCAATGCTAGAAATGCAAATAAAATTGGTTTTATTATTTGTGTTGACAAATATCGTATCATATTTTTGTCTTTTAAATGTTCACGTAGCTGAAGTTTAAATGTCCTAAACGTTTATCCAGGTTTTTACATTTTCATTGTCATTTTTAAGTTTAATCTTAAGACTTTGTTCTTGATGATTCAAAATATAAATGTTCTTTCTACATTTTGCGGTTAATAATTTGTTTCCATACTTGTCATGTATAATAGCTACAAATTTATTAAATTTAATTTCTAATCCAGTTTCTGTTAATTTATTAATAGACATTAAATTGGTGTCTAATTCTGGAACATAAAGTGAATCTCTTAGTTTATAATGATAATTATTAATTGTATTTATCATACATGTTCCACTTGATTCTGAATGTATGACTTGTTACTTTGTATTCTTTACATTTAGGAATAATAACTTCCACTAGAGGGTGGATGCCCTGTGCTGTGGAAGTCAGTCTGTTCATCACATTTAAATTATCTATAATTATTGATTTTTTTGCTCTATAATTATTGATTATTTGCTAGTTATATTTTTCTTTCCTCAGGTTTTTCTGATTCTAATAAATCTTTATTGACGTCATATGTTGCACCGCTGTCAAGAAATTCTGTTTCTTTCGTATCTTTTATATTGGCTGTAAATGCACAATCATAATTTTCATTAATTTCTTTCTGATTTATTTACATCATCAAAATTTTCTCTTACATACCCAGCATTAGTGATTTTTTTTCTTTTGATAATTTTTATCTGAATACTTTTTATTTTGTGTATTATACCAACAGTCTCTTGCAAAATTATTTTTTCCTCATATCTGGCATGATGGCTTATTTTTAAATTCAAAATGTTTTTTATTTTTTTAAATTTATAACTGTTTTCTCTTTAGAAAATCCCTATTGACAGTTATTAATATAATTTAGAAATTATTATACTACGTATACATTCGTAGATTTTATTTTAGCATTTTATAGAAGTGGTCATGATTATGTTAGTAAAGGTTTAGGCACGGTAAGGCGTGATTTATAAACTATTGTCTTAATCTATATATAAAATCCAAATACCACTCACTGACACACATCACGATATCTCTGAAACCACTAAAGTTACTAATTTCATAAAAAAAAAGGGTGTAACTTTTGATAAATGATTTACCAATCAGGCATTTTCATTCAAGATGGCGGCCATATATATATATATATATATATATATATTTTCGAAATTTAAATTTTGGTACACAGGGGTACGAGGTACAAATTTCAAAGTAATGAATACCCTTCATGATGCATTTCGTTAAAACCCTCTTTAAGAGCACAGCAATTGTTGTTATGTACAGTTTTGTCATATTTACATTTCGGAGGGGGTAAAATGGAAAAATATAGGTATATCTTATGTAAAAAGAAGAGTGTCTTTATGAGAGTATGTATTTTATACTAATCTACAGTTTTATCCCAATTTGATGAATATTTAAACACTTTTCCTTCAAAGCAAGGGTGAGGGGACTGTCTACATGAATTTTTGAAATTTAAATTTTGGTACAAAGGGGTACGGGGTACAAGTAATGAATACGGGGGCAAAGTAATGAATACTCTTCATGATGCATATCGTTGAAAAGCTCTTTAAGAGCACAGTAATTATTGTTATGTACAGTTTAATCATATTTACATTTAGGAGGGGCGTAAATTTGGGATATTTGCAAATTATCTTATCAAAGAGGAGAGGGTATAAGTGGGAGGGATAGAATATATATATTCCCGCATAGCAAAATAATATAAATGTTCTTTTGATGATAGTTTATAAACTTATCAAATTAAAATAACACTCCGTAGCAAAGTACACCCGTACTTAGCTAGTACCTAAATATAAATCAAAATATTTTTTGACAACGACTGAAAACTAATTTCTTTAACAGTTCTTCCTACAGAAATTTCCACAAAACATGAAATATTGTGAGTAGTTTCTTTTGCAATTTTGGTAAAATACATTTTTTATAAAAAATGAACTCAAAATTATGAAATTTATTCAGAATCCCCGTTTTCCGGCTCATATAAAGCCACCAAAACGTTTAATAGCCTATATAACCCGCCCAAAGAACCACCAAAATCTATTCAGCCGTTCGGACGAGATTGAAACACAGACAAACAAATATAAAAATTTTTAAACTTAAATTCGTTGTCAGGACTACTCACTTAGTGGAAATACAAAATGTGAGCCCAATCTGATAAATGTACACTTATTAGTTTGTTATATATAGATATACAGTGTGTCCCAAGATAGAGTGTCCGAGAGGAAAAAAAGTTCTTATTTTTGGGTTTTCTAATAAAAAGTTATTCTTTATAAAAACTCTTGCTTGTTCTTAAATCTCTAAAAATGATCAAATTTTTTTGCTTTTGTGTACAGGGTGTTCAGTTTTTTGAAAACTTTAAAATATGATCAAGAGTAAACTACCCTAATTTTTGATGGTATCGAAAATATTATGTAGAAAAGGGGTTCAGAATTGCAAAAAACGTATGAATATTAATTTATTTTATGAATTATTAAATTTTATTTAATTTTCTAAAATAATAAATTTTAGTTTGTTTTCTGAAAATAAGCAGTAAGCTAATTTCAATAAATAGTTCTCTTTGGATTTTTATTATAACAGGTGTGATAATTGTTATGACAACAAATATTTTGTGTATTTCTTTAACTTATTTTTCAACTTTGTTGATTTGTGTGATGTTAAGATTCGAATTTTTAATTTACTTGTTGTGATGATAATTTTATTTTATTTATTACATTAGCATGTTATTTGATTTATAAGTAATTTATTTTGTTTTCATTAAGTAAATTCTTATTGCTTATTTTTAGAAAACAAACTAAAATTTAATATTTTAGAAAATTAACTAAAATTTAATAATTCATAAAATAAATTAATATGTATAATATTTATATGTTTTTTGAAATTCTGAACCACTTTTCTAAATAATAGTTTTCGATACCATCAAAAATAAGGGTAGTTTACTCTTGGTCATATTTTAAATTTTTCAAAAAACTGAACATCCTGCACACAAAAGCAAGAAAATTTTATCATTTTTATAGGTTTAAGAACAAGCAGGAGTTTTAATAAAGAATGACTTTTTTTCGAAAACCCAAAAATAAGAACATTTTTCCTCTCGGATACTCTGTCTTGAGACACACTGTAAATATATTTTCCATTTTACCCCCTAAATGTACAAAACAACAATTACTGTACTGTTAAAGAGCTTTTCAACGGTATATGCGTGATGAAGGGTTTACATTACTTTGACATTTGTACCCCTTTCCCCTGTGTACTAAAATTTAAATTTCGAAAATTCATGTAGACAGTGACCCTCCCCTTGCTTTGAAGGTCAAGTGTACAAACTTATTAAGTTTTAAAACAGTGGTGATATATTACCTTCTGGTTCTGGTTAACAAAACCCAGCTCAACCTCACATCTGTCTTGTTCTCATAATTTGTCAGGTGGGCGCCATTTTTGTTTTTATCGAAGTCTACTTTGATGGAACCCATCCACATCAACTTGGATGTCCAAGTTGACTTTGACACACAGTTTACACGATCAAAATAGCTTTAAAGTAGAGTCAAAACAAACAAATGAGTCAAATTGTGCTAAGGGTCAAGGCAGCGGCCGCTTTTCGACGAGCGAAGCGAGTAGGGGGCAGAGCAGTGGCGATCCTAGGGGGGGGCAGGGGGGGCTATAGCCCCCCCTGGGAGAAAATTAGCCCCCCCGGAAGAAAATTAGCCCCCGAAAGAAAATTAGCCCACGAAAGAAAATTAGCCCACCTTTAAATTTTTTTTAAGAAATATTTTATTATTATTTTTTTTTTTTATTATTATTTTTTTCCGAAGTAGTATCCGAAGTACTGATTAGCCTCCGAGCCGATGGCGAGGACAGGCTATGAATAAAGGAGGCAGAAATGTTTCCTTTGCTGCCTTGTTGCTGTTGCATACAATATTTTATCTACAGGCGGCAGAAAAATGAAACTGCTTAAATACTACATATCTTTATTAATATAACATAGTTAATTACTATGAGTCATATTAATAAGATAACATAAGTATTAACTAAAATTAACGTTGATTATTTATGTTGATTATGTTGATTATTGTTGATTAACAATTGTGAATAACAAACTGAAGCTATAACAACAAAATATAAAACACACGTTCATAACATACATAACTACTGAATGAATAATGCACGCAATATAAAATATTTATCTATATTTTTACTAACAACTTACTAAAAGTATTAAATATATATTCTTCTGCTTAAAAGAAAAGATTTTTTTTTTTTTTTTATTTTAAGTTACTTGCAAAAGATTGCTATTAGTAACATAGCTATTACAAAGATTAATTAGCGTGCTGTATCGTGAGAGGAGAGGCTACCCAGTGGCAGCACTCCTAACAGGTATTGTACATTATTTTAGTGTTGTAATAAATCTCTTGGCCAACACCTCTTCAGCCGACGGGGAGGGCGCGGTGGTCGGGGATATGGATGGAAGCCATAGATTCAACTAAAGGATTAGGATGATGGTTTAGGTTTTCATGGAATTTTATGTAGTGGGAAGAAGCGAGGTCTTGTACAAAAGGAACTTTGAGGTCGTTGTGGATTGTGAGATTGGAAACGTATGCGGGAGAGTTAGTGATTTTTCGAAGGATCTTTGGCTGAAGGGATTGGATCCTACAAGAATTGGAGCGTTTGGTGCAACCCCATAGCTCAATTCCATAGGTCCAAATAGGTTTGAGTATTGAATTGTAGATAAGGAGTTTATTAGAAAGGGGTAGGTGGGATCTTTGGTCGAGGAGTCGCAGTAAGAGTTTGTACCGTCTGTTAGTGTCCGTACGTTTAGTTTTGGTGTGCAGACTTATTATTTTTATTTAAAGACCAATACTTTTTTTTCTGTGATGATATGGTAAGTATCATAAGAGACTGTTTAAATAAGCCTCCAACTATACTTACAATAGAACTTCCCAGTCCCAGTTCAATGGCAATTATAACATTCTTGAATGAATTTAATTGTTTAGCCTCACGAAAAATTGCATAGAATTGCCTCTGGGAAGGACTGCAACAACATATAACATATACAAATGAGTTCTTCCTGGTATATTAAAATGTATACTAAACCCGCAAAACATGGGGGCTTTAGCCCCCCCAGAACTTTCAACCCAGGATCGCCACTGGGGCAGAGCCCCCTAGTTTACATAAATATAATCTAGTCAATTTATAAATTGACTAGAAAAATTATTTAAAACACAACAGAAACAACTTATATGGTTAGATTCGTTTTAAAATATGTTTTCGAGGGGTAAAGCAATACATTCTCTCTATATTTCTATATGACAGACAGACCGACAGACCGACAAATAGACAAGGAACCAAAAATGTTCTCTGATGTCAAAGCGGACTTCTGTATTGAAATTTTTGAAATCGGAGACATAAAAAATGTTCGTTCTTGACCGATCTCATAGCTTCCGTTACCTTGGGTAAGCTCGGAAGCAAAATATTAAAACAAGGTTACAACACTTATTTTTTCTACTTCTAGCCTAGTATTTAAGTGTTGCATAGATGGATGAATTAGCTAAAACTCGACTAGAGGTGGTAAGAAGAATGCCCATCAGCTGGTAGTTTGGGTGATATTCCAAAGAGAAAGAAGACAGCGAGAACTTATAAAGAGAATCACTTTATTAACTCCTCATTTTACTAAATATCACCTACAAATTATTTTCACATGTGCAGAAAGCTAAAATACAGGAATATTCTGATCAAACACTTGGTAAATACCAGTCAGGCGTCAGACGGGATATAGAAGCTACTGACAAAATATTTCTACTTTGCATCATAAACGGAATTTAGTTTTGCACTTGTTATATATTGGTTTTAAGCAAGCGTTTGTCAGTGTCAATAGGAAGATATTACTCTAGGGGACTAAGGCATACCTACCACAAAAACTCATCAGAATCAAAATTTGCCAGTCGGTAGACTCTGTCACTGAAACCTCTGTCATCTTGCTCTCTACCATGCGATTAACAACGAGAACGAGGGATAATAGAATGCCAATTAGAGTTGCAAAATCAAGATTGAACTCTAAGAATAGTAGGTACGGTATGGCCTTACAACAAATGGAGGGACAGAGTTCTGCAGGTTTTAGCATTATGAGGTTAATAGACTGGGGAACCAAAATATAATTATGGAGAAAAACTGCAGAGAAGCCAAAAGTCTACCAAATAGAGAAAGAATGAATAATGAATATATTAAATTACTATCGCTGCCTAACAAACTTTTTAACATAACATTAAATAAATTTCCAATACACAATACACAATACACAATACACAATGCAATTTAATCTTTAAGGACAACTCTTTCCATCTTAACTCAAGTTTTTTCGACTTAAATCCCCTCCTAAAAGTTTAAAGTAATCCACATCTCCTTTTTATTAACTAATTAATAAAATTAAGAAGTTAATTGATTATTAATGATTGAAATTGTATTAAATATAGCATACTTGTTGATATTTTTAGTCTAAAACTACGCACATAAGGATTAATGAGAGTAAACTTAGCAAGTAAAATAAGCAAAGAGAATTAATCTCCATTGGAGTAGAGCTGGGAGGTGAAAACAATATTCTTTTAACTACATACATAAAAAGGTGGAAGAAAGATAATAATCGATGACGATGTTACTGCGAGTTAACATCACGCTTAGATGTTTCGGCACTTCTTTAGATTGTTACTCCCCTTATAAAAAAATCAGAAGGAGTAACAATCTAAAGAAGGTGTACGGAATGGTTCTTCTTTAGACTGTTACTCCCTATAAATACAGAAGTGTGATATTCCTTTGTCTCAAAGTCCATTAGACTAAACATCCCTTTGTTTTTATTATTGACTTTGTCCCTTAGTCAAAGTCATTTATAATATAAAAAAAACATAGGGGAGTAACAGTCTAAAGAAGTACCGATGTTTCCATTAGTGGAAGTAAAACGACGGAATTTTAATTGGATTTAACCAAATAATTTGTAATTTAAAGGTAAGAATTGAGGAGAGTTCTATGGGCGCGCTGCCATTGTTAGAAAATAGAAAGATCTCGTTAGTAGATTCTAATAAATCTAGGACGTATATCCAGGAGAGGGTAGAGCCCTCATCCCCTTCATATCTTATTGTGTATAGATATATATAAAAAAATGAATTTCTTAAGGAATAATAAACTTAGCTGTAACATTAACAGTTATTATAAATATCTAACCCGATATTTATGATCCAGTTAATATTTTTGAAGAACAAACAAATTAGTCTTGCAATAATATAATTAGTTTCATTAAATTTACTGTTAAAAAAAATAAATGGACACAAGAAGAAGCAGCGGGACATAATCAGGGCTATATTTATTTAATCAAGGAAAAGGGTTATCATTTTATTACTGAAGAGCTCCTTTTCCTTTAATAGTTATTAAACAAATTAGGGATATATATATATATATATATATATATATATATATATATATATATATATATATATATATATACAGTGTGTCCCTGGATCGACGCATGTACCTTAAGGTAGCCACGTTCTTTTTTGGCGGTATTAACCACACGGGACGACGTCTGTGGCTACCTCTAGATTCTAGATATTGAATTTTATATTTATTCGTTAATATTGTTTCTCTAATATCTGAATTCTCGTCCACATTCCCTCTCAATTCGTATCCTAAATCTCGTCAACGGTCGTTTATAATAAATAAACGACTGTTCCTAAATAGGTTTCTAATGTTTGTACAAAGAACAATTTTTATATTGGCAATTTAAAATCAATTATAAGTGACTAATAAGTCGAGCAGAAAGTCTTCCTGTTGCAGAATTGGCAGGATCAGCGAGGTCGGTGAGGTCGAACGAAAGTAAGTCTGGAAGCAGTGAAAGTGCTTTCGGTGGGGAGATCAGTGGAAGCATCTGGGTCGGTACACTCACTCGCCGGCCGGCCGTGTCGTGTAGCCTAGGAATCCGATTGTAGAACATCTGCCGGTGTTGCCGAACGGTGCTGCCGAAAACAAACCTGGCGGAGAGCGAGAAAACTAGACGAGTGCTGCCACCCTCCCGGCTCCCCCCTGCCAGATGTAGCGTGGTAGCCGAGCCGTGCGGATACGGAGCTACTACCCTCTTGTGTCCGATCACGCGTCGTAGAATCACGTGTATGTGCGAACTACCCTCGCGTCCCCGTGTCACACTCTCCTAATTATACTATCTTTTGGACTTGAAAAAATTGTGATTTCTTCACACAACCTATGGAATACACTCAATCAGGGTAAATAACGCTTTGTTTACTTTTTCTTCCTATACTTTATATTAATGTCATTTGCGAATTGTTATTATACAATATTGTTTATATTTATTGTTCCTGAAGGATAAAGTAATAACTTATTAACGACGTACATATTTGTGAAATTTTACATCAATGAAATTCAGTCAAATTCTGTTAATAATTGCAATAAACAAGTTTGATGCTATGTCAACAAACTTCAAGTCTTCCGAATTTAATAATTATAATTTACGATTACAACATTTTAAGTATGATTTTTATAAAATTCTATATTTACCTAACTGGAGGTTTTTTCCACAATAATTACGACCTATTGTTAACAAGCGTAATACTAACCATGTTATTCATCATTCATCAGCCGATTATTTTGAATACATTAATTCGGAAATATTCATTAGCTCACTGAGTAGTTACTGAAACAAGAATTTACAAATATAAACCTTAATACATTAGGATAGTCAGTAATTTCGTTTAGAGTAGTCACTGTAACAAGAATTTACAAATAAAAACCTTAATACATGTTAGGATAGTCAGTAATTTCGTTTAAATACTTTGTGTGAACGTCCTTCTTGGATGTTACGGTTTTGAGAATTTTTTTTTATGATTTCATGTATAAACTAATGAGTTTGTTTTTCTCAAACCATAACATAAAGGGAATGCCGAGATTCAAGACGGTCCGGTTAATTCTGGGATAGTTTTATTTTATAAGTGTGTTATGACGTTCACTTTCCAGCCGGATGCATTAATCTTTTATTTTTGGTCATGATGTTTTTCAATCCATCATTCTGGGTCGAGTAGCAGTGAATCGGTTTTAATAATATTTTAGTTACAATATGGCAGAGTAACAAAGTATTGGATCATACTATAGCTTTCTCTTAAATATCTCGTAGACATTGCTTGTGACAGGTAATTTAAATTTGTTAAGAATCTACAGATATTTCTGTTTCTTATTTTTATTAATCGTTAGTTATATTTAATTATAACTCTGCCTTTATTGGCAGGTTGATAAAAAGTATTTATGTTATAATATAAACATATTATTGTTTCTTTAATACTAAATTTTTAACAGTAATATTTTTAATAACCAAAGCAAATATCATGTCCATCCCCATCCATATGT
This sequence comes from Gerris lacustris, assembly GCA_951217055.1. NCBI lineage: Eukaryota > Metazoa > Arthropoda > Insecta > Hemiptera > Gerridae > Gerris > Gerris lacustris. The sequence goes on along the minus strand of OX578276.1, from coordinate 84,586,976 downwards.
TTTTTATTGCCTTTTGATTCCTTTAGATCTATTAACGACTTGTTAAACTTGTTCAGTAACTAATGCTAAATATTTGTGATATCCAAGAGCTTAGCTTGATATATTATGTAGTTATTTTTTTTATTTTTTTGTCAAAGAGCATTATTATATTATATAGCTCACAAGTTATGAGGGACATTAATTCTTATGTTAGCATGTTCTGATACCTGCTGCATATTCGTCTAATAATACTGTTTTTAATTAAAAATTACTGGATACCTCATAAAATATAGCTGGAAAAAACATTGAATTAAGTCAGCAGATTAAATTTTATTTTTACCGTACATGTATTTCACCACCAAGCTCAATTGTTTACTCTTTATCCAATCATGTAAATATTACCCTCATTTATTGCACGATTCTAACGGTTAATCCTCTAAATGCTGAATTTTATTCATTGTTGTAACCTAGGTAAAAAGTGAGAATATAATATAATAAAAAGGTCGATGGTTACAAAACTTGTAAAACTGGAATGAGCTGAGAGAATGAAGCGAGTAGCCTTTAATGATGGAGTGCTTGGGCTCCAGCCCAAGTGATTATTGACTAAATTATCGAGGTATTCCCTGGTCCACCTATCGACAAGTTTCACTTCAATATAAACTTGTTCTTTTCATATCAGTTTGCTGGCAAATCAATGAATTGTACTGACAATATTTATCGTTTTTAGAACAGGTCATAATTTTAAAAGTAATAATATTACTGGGTTGATTTACACCGTAGAAAAATATAGTGTATTTATTTGTTTCAGTTTCTCCTGTTTAATCTTGGTTGTATATTTATTTTTAAAAAGACAAAATGTTGACCTTCCGATCAATGTAGGGACGATGTATTCTTCTTAAATCATAATACATTTAAATCTTTAACTCGTGGAATAATTGAGTATTACTCGCTAAGATTTTATTTTCTATACTTTTTAACCAATAATGAACCAACAAGATGAAAATATTTTTATTGTGATTAGCTAAAATGTTGTCCTCGATTACTTTCTCGGCCTGTTTATGTATATTATTACCAGCTTTATATATATAAACTAAATAAATAACAAGAAAATATTGGCATATCTGGATTGTTATATACATATTTTTAGATTATCCTCTTTTTTTTTTTTTTTTTTTTTTTTTTTTTTTTTAAATGTGTCTGTGTAAAGTTATTTTTCTTTGAAAATTTTATTCAGATTTTAGAAACCAAAGTGTAAATACTTTTGAACCTATTTATATATTTAACAAATAATTAAATTGTAGTTTATGCCAGAAATGAATTCAGAGTTATCTATTAGGAGGTAAAAACACGCTTTGTTTCTTTGATATTTCGTCCCGACTCCTTCGATGTTGTTTCTTAATTAAAAAGGTCATTAAACAAGGCAACATTCCTTACAAAGTTTTAAATAATTTTATTTTTAATTGTTCGGCTTCAATCAGTGTATAGTAAAAGGGTATGTGCTGTAAATTGCCCATAAGCTATAAATCGAGCGAGAAATATTAAGTTATAAGCCGGTTGGTCGACTGAATTCTTTATTTAAATGTTTCATTTTTAAACGGCCTCGCAATTGCCAACCTCAGTTCACCGGATTTACACGATCGTCTATCTCGATCAGGGATAGGAAAACATCGCATTTAAACTCATTCTCCTTGCCGTACAACATACACACTTAATCCTAATAAATCTTTGACCTTCGTTTAATTTTTTAAAAATCGTTGTCTCGACCCATCTCGTATGTTCTGTAACAACATTGATCTATCATTTTTTCATCTAAGTTGTTATAAAATTAAATTGTTATAAATTTATTTGCAAAACATTTCTAATAATTAATGTGTTTATAAAAAGCGGATAAGTGAGGTCATAATAGTGGCTCTTTGCCAGAAGGTGAAATTTAGGCATTTAAAATAAATCTATTTATATATGTATATATATTTTATTAATTGGATACCCACAGTCTAAGATATTGTGGTTGCTCTAAATATTTTCTACTCATGAACAATTTCGTTCGGTGCAAATATTATGATAATATGTTTCTATTGACACCAAAATCATTTTTGCATCATAATTTATTTATTTTTGTAATTTATTAATTGTTTACACTATATCTACGTGTGTGATTATAAATATATACCTACCTGATATTTAAGTGTACAAGTGATGTGGTCTCCTTGTAGAGGACCTTAAAGCATTATAATCTTTGTTTCTTGATTACTATATTGACTAAATTATATTTTATGACTTATGTATTGATATTTGCATACTGTATACCTATACCTAATTATTATTACTATAGATACTTTTGCTTTTGCTTCCAAGCTTACGGAAGTATTTTTTTTTTTTTTATCTTTCTAAAGAGTGCAATATTTTTGACATCAGGGAACTTTATTGGTCTCGTGTCTGTCTGTCTGTTTGCCGTTCAACATTTTTGCGTAACACTATAACTTTAAAACAGCTTGTCTGATTTTTATGAAATGTATGGTTGGTCACAATTAGCCTAATGTTGGTTCCATATTAATATCAACCGTCTGCGCTCAGTTAATAGTCTGCCAATTAGTGTGGCACACTGCTTCCTCGGTACTTTACTTGATGTTATGTTACTTATTATTATTTAATTTATTCAATTCCCCCCCTCCCCCTTTTTTTAAATATGTAAAATTGATATGGTTTCTTTGGTTTATTTGACTAAAAGTGTCAATATAGTAAAATATAAGAAGCGCAGACGGCTACATTCGAAAAACCATCCAATTTACTTAATAATGAGTACTTTTAAATCATATATAGGTATAATAAAAATGGCTTGGTGCGCTAGCTTCAAATTTATGTGGGACCAACAATGGGCTAATTATGACCTACCACCCAAATCTTATTTAAGCCACATAAATAGTTTTAAGATATGTTGGTTCGCAAAAATCTTGGACCGATGGTCAGACAAGGGACCAATAGATTTCTGTCTTGGAATTTTTAAATTTGGAGACACAAAGCGTCCGTTATCTTCGATAAGCTCGGAAGTAATTTTGCTAAATTGATAGTTTTATGCATGTATACATCAACAATTTTGACTCATTTAAAAAAAAGAAATAAAAAAATATGGGAAAAAGTAAATAAATTAGAATTAGACAATATGTTTCGTAACAGCAAAACATCTTGACCACGATAGGACGCGAAGAAGCTATGGGCCATACTAATTGACAGACTATTTTATGTTTAACGAGGCCATAAATATTTTATGTGACAAGTTATGCTAAGATTTTGCTACTTTCAGAGTTTTGCATCATACTGTCCTTTTAAATTATTTGATATGATTTGACTATGAACTGGTAATACTTATGGTTGTTTCGTATTGTTGTAAGAGAATTCTTATGGCTATGATTATTCTGTTCTAGGGTAAGATGAAGCTGAGAGGAGCGGGATGAGCGATGAGGGCCAGGGGTACGGGGGCTACGCGTCCCCGGTCCCGTCCTCCACTGTCCCCGACCAGCCGGATAAACACGGCCTCCCGCCTTTCTCATCTTTTCAAGATCAAGAACCTTCAGCTTCTAGACTTCTGGACATATCGTCTTGGGATTATTACTCTACTGATGGTAGAATTGAAAGGGATGGCTTTCCAATTCTAGTACCACAATACCGACCTTGGGAAAGTAAAGACGAACTCAACAAATTACCGTCATTTCAATCTCAGTTTACCACTTTTTCCCAAGACGCTAACGGCGAAACAGTTTCTCTTACCACATTAACGCCAGCGGTACCTTCTGAGTTGCCTAGTTTTCAGACACTCGGACCAATGCATCAAGGAGGTAGAGGTTACCCGTTAGTGCCTGCCCCGGTACAAGCAAGGGAAATACCGGGGGTGCAGCAGCAGCTACTGGACGAGAGACACATACATCTCTTCCAGGGTCCTCAGCAGTATTACCAACCTCAACAGCAAGCCACACTTCTTACTGTTGTAAAAACAGAACCCCTTATTGTAACTCAACTAGACCCTCAACCTTACTCCGGCCTTAAGCTAGATCCTCTTGACTCCCGTAAAAAAGAGAGGAGGAAGGTGCGGGCTTCCTCTCTTGAATCCTCGGCTGAAAGTGACGGAGTTTCTTCGGTGGAGAGTTCGGGTCAAGTAGCCGCCATATCAACAACATCAGGATTCAAATCGTCGCCGCTCTTACATCCGGGTCCGTTATCTCACGACGATTGCATGGATATTTCCGATAAACCGGTAAAAAAGAAGCGGAAACGGTGCGGTGAATGTATCGGTTGTCAGAGAAAGGATAACTGTGGTGACTGTGCTCCATGCAGAAATGATAAAAGTCATCAAATATGTAAGATGAGGAGATGCGAAAAGCTTACAGATAAAAAGGTAATTCCATGTTTCATTATTGTTATAAATGTTGTTTGTTTGTTACTATTTTAGGCTCTTTAGTTTTTTTTCAACATTTTCCTTCCTTTCTAGGATCTAATAATTTAAAACCTCTATTCACGCATTATTTATTGTAATGAAGGAATAGCTTCTTACTTTGATACTTTTTACAAGTGCATTTAAATTATAAGGTTTTTTTGCTATTTGGCAATACGGGCTTCCTATCCAAGCTAGTATAATGTTGTGAGGCGTGTTTTTGTTTTGGGGGTTGTTGAGGCTGGTCTAAAGCCCTGCGGTAGTATAACCACGCTGGTTCTGGCCCGGAGGGTTGAGGCCCGTTTCCAAGGTCACGCCGTGCCGCTTTCTCCCTTGCCTTGTTCTGCCTGTGTGCGTGTTATTGCGCACCGTGCGTACTACGCAAGATGACGCCCGATCAATACTGCAACGCGAGTGACTCATCTCCCCCCCTCCTCACTACTGCTACTCCGCTACTCAAATCTTCTGGCACGATGGTGGTAAAAGCTATGGTGGGGGACAACAACCCTTCGGACCGATCGAAAATTAAAATGGCAGCTCCTCTACTTCTTTATCATAGCAAAATAAAAAAGTTCCTATTTGTGAGGTATCACGAAAAAGCATTATTTGCGCGAGCCTGTCTTCCTATTCTTCTACGAAGTGCAAAAAATATGGTTAACGCGTTGCATCAAGAGAAGTCGAATGTGTTTACGTACGATAGGAAGGGTGCGCAGGCGTTTACTCCCGAGGGGCAGGTCTGTCTTGTCTCCTCCTAATATTGATCTCTCATCTAAATCTCATGATGCCTTTAGCTTGACCTTCACTTATTTCCACTGAATCACATCTGTGACTCAAGACACTCATTATGCCAGGAATAGTACTAAATTATCCCCAAAGTATATAGTTTTTACCAATGTGAAATAGTTGTTTTACAAAGAACATTGTTATGAAAATATCCATTCAAGATTGTTAATAAAGGAAGGGCCCTTATGACCTCCCCTCTTACAGTTTCCATCTTAAAAGAATGAGACCCTCCTCGGCTATTCCTCAAGAGTTCTCAGTATTATCATAGGTCTATAGACTAATTCAGTGACAGAATACTTTACTTCCTTAAATATAATTTAATATCAATATTTAATTGGAACATCAACTACCGAATGTCAGAAGCAAACAGGCGTGCAAAACAGTTTTAATTTATAAATAAAAACAGATAACAGATTGTTATAGAACTTATGCCTTTTATAAATGTAGGATATCGACGTGAGACTCCGAAGTCACTCTCCCCTCGCTAAATCTTTTTATTAATATAACTCTTTTTCTTCCGCAATAGGCACTGATGATGGCATTTTGAAGGCTGAAAGCTGCTTTGACATTTAAGTTATTTCAATTAACGTGGAGCGCCAGTTTGAGTTATTCCTTTAATTTAGTTTTATTTACGAATAACACTTTTTTTTACCACCCAAGCTTACTTATATGTATTGAATTATTATACTTTCATACACTACATTATGGCTACAAGAATTAACTTCTTTATTTAATGATTTAAACTAATTAAAGGTGAGGCATATCGAAAGGGTGGGTAATAGTAGTGAGTATTGAAGGTGGTTTCGTGTGTCAAGGTGAGATGGCTCTTGGTGTGACAGATGCTAAGCAGGAGGAAGTAATGTCTCTCTCCCGCTCTAGTACCCCTAGAGAAGCTCACTGTCTAGGCCTAGGTCTGGGCACTTCCTGGGCAAATGTTCTGACTCGACATCTGGCGGCGAAAAACTACAGGATAAATAACGGCTTGGACCAAAATAAACCTCATTCCCTTACTTACTGGAAACCGAATAAGAAAGATAAAAAAATCCTTGGAACTTCTATTCAAAGGGGAGGAATAAAAATCAGTTTCGCTGTATGCATCGGGACACACCGTCACTCTACCCTTCTCTATTCAACATCTCTTTCTCTCGTTGCTTCTTGTCTCATTACTGTCCTTGTATTTTTTATTTTTATTTTTTGTAGTGTTTTCTACACTTTTACTACTTTCTTGGAGAGAACGAGTTTTTAAGATTTTGGTTTAAAAAAATTAAATAAAATCATTTATTATTTAAATTAACTTATATTAGTTTTATTTTTTTATTTTTTTTACCAGTTTTAGCTTACTTTTAATCAACTTATTTTTACACACCATACTCATATGTATTCTGCAACATAATTTCATATAATAATCACTATTACATACATTCTTAAATAAAAACACACTGGTGGTTCAATTTAAAATAATCTATAATTTTCTAACCGCAATATGCATAAAAATAATAATCAGACGATCTTTATTGTCTTTCGACTATTTTCAACGATAATTTTACATAAACAGACTATGTACGATCCTCTAATTGTTATTTCTACGTATATTGGAGTTAGACAATTATAGATTATTTTTAATTAAACCACCACTGTGTTTTTATTTAAGTAAGTTTGTATCAAGTTTTTTATTGAATATTATTACCGCAAGTTAGTAAGTTATAATATGAAGAGATACTTACCTTCGATACTTGCTTGATCTGAGGATCGTTGGACCGGATCGGCTTTACGCCATCATCAGCAGAAGAATATAGATATCCTATAGAGTCCAAATAAACTCGTGTAGTCTACATGAGAGAGTTACTCTCTTATGTAGACTCTACGAGTTCATTTTGACTCTAGGAGATCTATATTCCCATACTAATGATGGCGTATATAGGCCAAGCCGGTCCAGTGGTCCTCAGATCAATCAAGTATCGACGGTAAGTATTTCTTTATATCATAATTATAATTATGTTAATCTCCACAAAATATCGTTCAATGCGTCTAAAAAGCTATAGTGGTCGCTTTTTATTTCAAAACTTCCAAGACAGAAATCCGTTTCAGACATAAGGGAACATTTTTGATTCCATGTCTGTCTGTCGCTCAACATTTGTTAACCAACATGTCTTAAAATCTACTCGTCCGATTTGAATGAAATTTGTATGGTAGGTCATAACCATAACCAGCCCGTTGTAGGTCCCATAAATGTATCAACCTTCTGCGCCCATTTGTTTCTCTTCAACATGCGCACTAACATACATTATTTACACCTATATCTTCAAACATACTCATCTGATTTTTATGAAATTTGGAAGGTTTGTCGAAAGTAGACCGCAGATAGCATCATATTAATGAAACAATTAAATAAATTAGACAATAATGGCTTGTAAAATCATAAAATCAATAAGGTTCGTGATAGGATGCGAGAAAGCTATGTGCCATGTGCCACACTTATTGGAAGTTTATTTTATATCTTCATTCAAAATAGTTATTAAGAAAAAGGATTCCAAGTATTTTACATGCGAATAAGCGGCATTATATTGAAGCCTGGTTTTCGGGAAATAGAATATAATGGCGTTAGTGATAAGAAGGAACTCGTTGAGTCGGACCAGTGAATTTCGGAGCATAAAAAACGTGTAGATGGAAACAAAATAGTAAAATAATATTTTTTTTGAAAAAATAATAAAATCTAGGACTGCTGTTGCGTAATTTGGAGTTACATCAAGGAGTTATTTATATTTAGTGTCCGCTTATCAGAATTTTCCGTTTTGAGAACATTCATTGCATACATATTAACAGTAATCTATATTTTCTGGTAGTGCTATTTTCTATTTTTAATGTATGTTATTATAATGTGGTATGGTTGTGATTATCTTATAAGAAGTGTTTAGTTGTCAGAGTATTGTCTCTTCCTAGTGGTTAGATACGATTTGTCTATATTTCACAATCAAAACAGTAACAATGATTTCTTTTATAATTACTTATTTTGTTCGGGAGTCTCAGTGTGTGTCAGTAGGTTGGGATGGCCGTATATTTCGGTTGCCAAGGGCGGTCCACAAATTCTAAATCCGACACCGTGCTCTTTTCTGTTTTACATTTTATTATAGAAACCAGGTCCCATGCCACACAGGTCTTTTTGTCTAATTCTTATTCGTCTTCTCTTGGCGCTTTTCTTCCAATACCCACAGGTTGGAATTTAGTCAGAAAAAGCACAATAGTGCCAATTTTGAGCATTGCTTTCAGTGGCATTTCCAAAACCTGGCGAAATACCAAATTTATTTGATTATACAGTAAATTTTACTCGTGTACGATCTTATTTCGACTTAAATTATAGGGTTTAAAGATATTTTACTCGATCTTTCTATCAATAGGCCAAAAATTTGATACTGGGCCAAACGGGATTTAATGATTTACGAACAAAAAGATTTTATAGAAAAATGTGCATTAAGTTCTAATCATATTTGGCTTACATTTATTTTATACTGGTCTCACCTGACTATAATAGTAGACGATTTTTTTAAACTTACTTCATGATTTTTGTATTTGTTAGATATTTATATTTTCATCGAATGACAACACGATGAGATATTTTTAATTCTTTCAGCATTATAATAAGTCGATTTTTTCTTATCGGCTGCACACCCACACACATATATATAAGCTAGACTAGCCTTCACCCCGCGCTCCACGCGGGGCTCATGCTAGGTATTAGTGGCTATGTTTCCTATTGTCATGTAGGCCTAGCAATTATATGAAATGCCTAAATAAGAAGCACCCAAACATTTTTATTAGCGAGTCTGTGGGGTTTGGTTTCGGTGGGTCAACGTAATTTTTTTAGGTTATGTTTTATATATTTTTTTTTATAATTGTTAATAACTTTGGTTCTACTCAATATTTTTAGATGAAACCAAGCCTTCAAATTGCGCAACATGTTTGCGCTCACCTCTGAAAAATCCATTTCATTTAGCCAGTTTTGCGCCTATAAAGTCTGACTGGGGCGACAGGCACACATACACGAAAAAAGTTAAGGCCGGATTGGGTTTTTGGAATGTATAAAATGAAAAATTTTCAATTCTGGCCAATGTACAGACAAAACTTTAATTTTATATATATAGATGAAACGTGTACCTATACATTTTTATTACGATTATCATAATAGTATAAAATACTTATATATATTTAACATTAACCAATAATAAAAATAAGGACATCTGATAAAAATTTGTAAGATCCCGATTGTTATTTGTGTAGATTACAGAAATAGAATGGCCATTAACGCAGGTAATGGCTATCAGCCAGATGTCTATACTAAACGTTTCGCGCTCAATATATCAAATAATTAGTTTTCTCCGTTAGCAGTTAAATGTATTAGGTTTGTGTAACATCTGGTCGACGTCTTGAGTTTTATCTTAAGATATTACCGGAGGTTTGGGGCTGTTAATAAGTTCTTTCTTGTCTAAAATTCGTCTTTGGGTTCTACTTTATTAACAAAAAACCTTCAAAACAACTTATTTTCATGCGGTATTAGACAAACGAATAATTATTATTTGAATTTAATTTAAAATGGCTTTTATCTATATTTATTCTTAATTATTATAATCATCTATGAGTATTAATTTACCTTTGACAACTTATTACCTTTAACAAATATAAATATATATGTATATATATATATCAAATGAGGATATCCCTGCCGTCGATACTTGCTTGATCTGGAGATCACTGGACCGGTTTCGGCTAAACGCCATCATCAGCAGAGTCGAAGTCTCTCGTAGCACTCGACACACTCATCGAGTCTACATGAGAGAATGAAGTTAGAACCAGTGATCTCCAGATCAAGCAAGTATCGACGGCAGGGATATCCTCATTTGATAACATACCAACTTGCGGTAACAACTCACAATTCAATATATATTATATATATATATATATATATATATATATATATATATATATATATATATATATATATATATATATATATATATATATATATATGTATGTATAACACATACTTCATTGTACGTTTTTTAAGGACTTGTAATTATGAATATCTAGTATAATTTGTTATCTTATTAAAAAAAGTATTATATTCTCGGTTACTTATGATTTTTTAAAAAAATATTTACATTTGGGTATTATTTTGTGTTAAAACTGTTATTATTCGGCTGCAGTGAGGTTCATATTACATATCTTTATTTTTAGAATATTTTTTCAAGTATTTATTAAATAATTATAAGACCTACATCCTAAATAAATGTATAAAGAGATAATTTAGTTGCAATAACAATATGTCGTAGTAATGGGGTTAGAAAGGATAGGGGAAGATTCCTCCCTCTTATTTTCTCCTTGCCTTACATCTCATAAAGATTTCTTCTCTTTCCTCTCCCCTTCAAGACGTCCCTTTTCATCCGTTACCTGCCACTACAATTTATCAGATACCCGAGTTAGGGTTTCAAAGTCAGGTATAAAAAAAAAAAATTACCTATTATGACAATTATAGGTAAAAACCTAATAATCAATACGTTTTAACAATTACAAAAAGTAGTAATAAATTTTAAGTTGCATAAATATAATCATTTTTATCAGGATATGTAATATATGAATCTCTATTTATAATATTCTCTTTTCGTTTATCCTGTCATTCATTCATCTTGTTATACTCGTAATATGATAAAAATGGAATGATCAAATAAGAATAAAAGTGAGATTTCTTAAGTGAAAAGTTGATTGGGTTTGTTGCAGTTAAATTCCGAAACCATAAGTTCACCTGGCTCCATGAATCTCAGAAAAATATAAAAATACTGTATTACTCATAGTAAGAGCGGAGGGGAGAGATTTTCTCCTTCTCATGCCCGGCCAAATAAAATATTCCCTTCTTTTTCTTTGATAATAAAGACAGGCATTTCGGACCGATATTTTTCAGGGAAAGTCGTAAAAAAATGCTTGATTAATGTCGCAGGAAACTAATTTATCTGGAAGCGGAGCGACAGTCCAAGTTGTAATAATATAATAAATCTGCGCCGTCTACATGGAGACCGACGCGACGCTGTGGTCGCATAATGCGCTTTTTGCCACCAGACCTCTTTTACGGTCGTTTCGAATCCACTGTTATTGATGTTTTTTCTCTCTTTCTCTCTTATGTTTAAAACGATGTCTGGTGTTCCTTTTTTTACTTCGTCGTAATAGGGAAGGTTGAGGTTGTCGCTCAAGGCAATGTAACTAGCAGAAAAATGTACTCGGCCTCTAACAGTATACATGACACAAGGCGTTCCTTCTGAAAATATTTTAAATAAAAGAGCAAAAAAAGGGAAGCCGAGACAGAGTGAGAAAGGGAAGTGTGTTGTTGGTTTTCTACTTTGAATCGTCGAGGGAAAAATTCGGCTCTTCTTTTGTTTTTGCTTTTTATACCGAGAAACCGGGGAATTTTGACCGTAGAAAAAAAATGTAACTCTACAAATAATTGAAGAGAGCTCCTCACTTTATGTCCTATAGGTTCTAATATGTCTCTGAAGATTTAATAAAACATATTGATAAAACCGCATGTAAATAAATTAATGCCTACATATCCAAGTAATATAATATAATAATACCTAATAAATAATAATATAACTATTAAATATATAATATTGTACGTAATACTTGTTTCCTTAATATAATTAAAATATACTTATAAAGTTAATATTGGCATACCTAACTAATTTATTTTATAATAATTGTTTAACATTCAGATTAAAAAATAAATATGCTATAAATAAAATTACAATATTACTAGCTAAATATAGTCACATATTCTGGAATGACGCTTTATAATAAAGTAGAAATTGAAATAATTTCATAAACACTTTTGTTTTTGGACATTTTCGTTTATTTTGCCAACTGGTTTGACAAAAAAAAGACATATGTATATATAACCGTTTGCCAAACTGGTTTGCAAAATAGACGATTGAAACGATTTAATGTTTTGGAGATTTGTGAAATAATGAAATCAGTTTCGGAGGGTGAACCTGCGAAGTATTTTATTGCCAAAATGTCCTAGGGAATACCAGTTTTCCATAACTTAATCATTCTAACGCGTTTTTATTAGTCAAAACTAAAATGAACTAAAAGTCTTTATTGAATCGTTTATGTCTATAGGTGTTATAAGAGGAATTTAGTATCTTTCAATTTTTTTAACCTCTTAAGCTTCTCTATAGCGGCATTCCTGAATAGTAAATCTGTTTTGAATAATTTTTCAAACTGAGAATTAGTTTAAAAAACGTTTCTTGCACATCTTCTTTTCAATATTCTCGTTGTTCATCATTAAACACAAAAATTAAAATAAATAATACAAATTGGGATATGCAACCACTTCTATATAGCTACTCATTTAAATCAATACTTGGTTTTTTTTGTAAAAATAAGGAATTTTAGTTCTTACTTCTGACTAATGAATATCAGGTTTGAAAAACGCATTGCCAATCCAGTTCTAATGAGAAAATTTGATTTTTAATTGACTTGAGGTTTAGTTGCGCGCGCGCGCGCACACACACAAGAATATGGTATTGATTTAATTGATTATTGTCAATTGAAAAATATTAATATTCATATTTCTCAACAAAATTATGTGTTCAACACTTTTTGATCAAAATCCATTTAAAATCATGTAACAGTTCCAAAACCGAACCTCATTGTAAAAATGTTGTTTAAAAACGCTAAACTTATTGATTCATTATTATTATTCATTATAAATATCCTAAAAGAGATCACCAGAATGCTTTGATTCTTTAATAAAAAAGAACCATAATTATTTCAAGGTACGGATTATTTTTTATAAGGTTATAATAGTAACTGAAAGAATGTAAATAGTTCCGATTGGACTAAATAAAACAAAATTTAATTGAATAATGAAAGTTTGTTGATGCGTAAGAAAGGTCAGAGGAGTATACTTATATAAATGGTTTAAGTGGCAATAACCCCTTGTTGGTGGGAAGTACGGGAGAGAGGAGAGGATGAGGTGGTTGGTTCGTCTGGTCCAGGGAATGTGGTTAGACCTTGGCCAGTCAGGACCAGGCCACCAGATTCCTATTCCTGAAAGATTCGCATTATCAACAGGCCCATTATTACTCAAATATTTATTCATTTACCTGCTGCTATTATATTCCCTCCAAAAATAATAAACGGCAACATCTTACAAATTAAACATCAGTCAGTGTGAAGATTTTCTTCTTATATTAGTAATACATTGTTCACTGTTGGATTCAATTTGCATTTTAAATGTTTGATAACAAATTGATCAGATTTACTCTTCAAGTATTATTTGGTACGTGTAACCGGTCTCACGGTTTAATTTCTGCCCAAATCATCGAAAATATCAATTATTATATTTGTAGTTTTTACTCAAAATATATCCTAGTCACTGCAATAAGATTAATCAATTTGTTTTAACAAAGGAATTTGATTGTCGAATAAATAATTAATGAGATAATTAAGAGTTTAACACCCCTTAAACAAACCGGTTAAAAGTAGAGATAAATTAAAAAACTAGTGTTTACTGCTTATACCCTGAGATGTAGATTTATAATGCATTCTTCAAAAGTATTTATTTTCATTTATTATTTTCTTTATATTTCTGCATTAATTAAACAATTCATGGTTTATTATATAAAACGTATTTTATATAAGTTGCTTACGAGACGTAATATCAATCCCTTTTGTCTCATAAAAAAAATCTGAACAGGCTTGTATAAATATTTCAATATTAATATAATTGTTATTTTTATTCTTATCAATTGTGAGAATAATATTATTATCGTAGATAATTGTTTTTTTGTTTTTTTAACTAATTATAAAAATGTATGAATTTCCCTTTTTAAACTTGGCCTATGACTAATTTATTTTACGATATCGATTTTGGAAGTGCTGACTACAGAATGATGTTGAATGGTGTACAAACAATAGGAGTGTATTTTTGCTGAAAAGTGTGGAGTAGAAAGTAAAAGGGAAAGAGTAGAAGGTTGAGTGTTAGAGATACAAATGTTAAGGGCTTGTTGTTTCCGGGTAGTGGTGGGGTAGTGACCGGTGGGCTTTCTGCCACCCCCGCCCGATGCGTAGCGGGGAAAGTGGTAAGGGGTGAGTCAGAGAGGCCGAATATCGAGCGGACTGTGGGTCTGTAGCGAGATGCTGCGCAGCCGCATCTACAGCAAGGCAAATAGAGAAGGTCCTGTGCCTCTGCTCCCGGTACAAAACGAAAAGGGAGAGTGGGAAGAGAAGCCGAGAGAAGTACAACACGGGGAAGCCCTTGTAGTAAATCCCCTGCGGGCTGCCGGCTCGAGCCTTCCTCTCCCCCATTCACCCACACTACTCACCTTCGACACTCACACTCAACAACTCTCCATTCATCCGGTACCTCCTCGCCACAAATATACCTGCTACACTATTTTACACCCCTTGCCTTACTACGCCCATTTAAATTTATCCCTCTGCTATCGACACCTCTGTCCCGGCAAGCTTTCAGCAGCCTTGATCTCTCCCATCAGCTGACCCGGGAGGGGAAAAAAGAATAAAACCTTGTGTTGTTTTCAAATATCCCGTCAAGTGTAAATAATTCCTTTTACTCTCTACCTTCTTAATAAACTGACCTTGCAAGAATGAATGTTTATAATGCGTCTCTCCAATTGTGAACAATTTTGTCTAAACCCAATCGTATTTGTACTGCTATAAAATAGAACTAATACTAATAAACCCGTACTAGTGAACCCTTCCTTCGTATGGAGAAGCTCTTTCTAAAATATTTTCGGCTGAGCTCAATGTTTTTTTAATTTGCACCCATTCTTGAATTTCAAAATTCTTAGTACAAATACCAAGTACAATAATTAATCAATTTATTGATACTAATTATGTGAGGTGTTTAGTTTCAAGTACAGTAAAAATACCTTAATACATTGTTACATAAAGTAAAAAATGGTGTTTGGGTACACTATTCAAAAGTTTCCTCTAAAACTTAAATCCCAACAGAAACACTTATTTAAAAAAAATAAGCCTCGAGTAAAAAATTAGAGATCATAGGTTAAGCTTAGTCTCCCCCATCCGAGTCAGTTCTATACTAGATCTAATCAATCCAGTACAAGTCATTTATGTTGTTTGTCTGTCCGACCTCTCTATTATCTGTCCCTCAATAAGTCAAACATTTTCTTTCCCAAATCACTAAACGTTTAAATTTAAAAACATCTTCTGACTTGGCAATTTCGCAGCGCAAACAGTTTAAACATTTTGCTTTTTTATTCAATATGTATATATTTTCCCTATGATTTATATTAACAACTTTGTATCCTCATGCTGTGTAATTGCTGTCAGATAATGTTTAAAATGTCAAAGTGTACTTAGTGTAGTGATATAAAATCGGTCCGATACAACTCGTACACAAATTTCTCATGTACATAATATTTTCGTCTAGTGTTTTCTATTAATTTGTTTGTTGTGTCGGGGAGTCACTGATATATTTATTTATTAATAAACCTAGGTTATTAATAAATAACCACCTCTAACCCCCCCCCCCCTTCCCCTTGAGCCCCCCCCCCCTCCCTTTAGGGTGGGGAAAAACTTGCTTTTCGTTCTCCCTGGTAGAGTCAACCTAATCAACCGACCTCTCGCCCTCCGCAATTAAATTTATTTTTTTATCAATATCTCGGACCCTATATTTTTATTGAGGAAAAGACGTATATGATTAGATTCGGATTTAAATTTACTAAATTTTAGAATTTTTAATCAAAAGCGTCGTATCAAGAAATTTAAAAAAAAAACAGGTTGCGCTTCCAAATGTGTCTATTTCGATTCTGTATATTTTACTTCTGAACGCATGAATGTCAAATTTTATTAAAATCAGCCCAGTACTTGGCCCCCATCTTGAATAAAAATAATGGAATTAGAAAACTAAGATAAGCATATATACTCGTATTGACATTTGTATTATTTTACTTTCTTCACTTTCTTTTCTTTTTCCTGTCAACTGTAGTTGTTGCCAGTCTTATGAATTTACTTTTAATCTAAAAATAGAACCTACCTCTAAATTTCTATTGTTTACTTAAAGACATTTATTTTTCTTTTCTACACCCTTCACACCATTTGAGAGTATTGGGAAAAAACTACTATCAGATTTTCACTTGCACTACTGACTGCAACTCTCTCCCTCTATAATCAGACTCCCTGCAGCTGTAACCTCAGGCTGAGGATAAGTTCGCCCTGAGGATTAGGAAACACCAAAAAGTCGTAAAAAGTCATAATATTCTCCGTCGTAGTATCTTGCCTGCAAACCTTCAAAACTAAGATATTTGCCAAGGGGGCACACGTCGCCGCGCCGTGCCGTAATAATAAAAAAAAAAATACATCTTGTAAACAACTATATCCTCCCGTTTTATTACGTTTTTTATTGCTTTCACTCTCAGTCACATTTTTTTTTTAAGTATCGCTCCGCCATTTTATACATTTGAAAAACTCCTTACCATTTTTATTTGTTTTTTTCCTTCTCTTTATTCTTTTAGAGTCGTAAAATGTGTGATAGCGGTAGATGAAAAGCCTCAGTTACACAAATAAATAACCTCGTTATTCATATGTATTTATATATATATATATATATATATACTTTAATCTTTACTTTAAAGGATATAAAATAATAAAATACCATGATCATAAATTTTCCATAGTTACGAATATTGTTAAGTAGTGTTCGAGGTTTTTTTATTGTCCGAACCATGTGATTGTTTGCTCAATAATAATTATATTAGTTCAATACAAAACAATTAATTACCAATGGTTTTCATTGAATTTAGTATATATAACATTTATTTTTATTCAGTATGTTTTTATTTATTTATTTGTTAATATTATAGACCTAAATAATTAAATTGATAATTCAGACATTAAAGAGAACCAAGGATAAGTCATTTAAGGTAAAATATATTTTAAAAAATATGAGCTTGCAGCTCGTCCCAAAGACGAAGCTGTTTCCAAATTTTTACTTTCTGTTCTATAAAGGTTTGTAGTGTTCTTAATTACCTCTTTATTCCCCCCTTAGGCTTTGGTTTTCAAAATATCTTTTTCTAGTGGCTGCTGGCGTCCTAAGTAAAAGCCTTTACCAGAATTTTAATTTGCTGGCTTTAGGTTGCAATATTTTTACCTCATTAGTTTTTCCACCTTATTAGTCTAAGGATTCAAATTTTCAAGAATCGATTCTTAGTTCTTTCTTAGTGTGCTTTTACATTCTATAAAAAGTTTGGATTTACAATTAGGGAACAACATAATTATTGAATTTTACAAATTTTTTTGCAGATTACATTTTTCTTTAGTCTTTCTTGCTGTTACTCTCGATCAGGCTACAAAATATTATCATTAGGAGAAACAGTTGTTCTTCATATCAACACTGACCCTGTAATATTGTCATAGAAAATAATTGCCCGAGACTGTCCACACTTTATATTATTTATCATTTTTATTATAATTATTTTTTTTTACTATAAAACTGTTCTAATATTCACAAACAAATATTATCTTCACATTGAAATAGTACTATCAGATTATTTTTTTTTTTTTTACAATATTCATGAAACTTGTAAATAAAATAAAGGTTATTTTTTAAAGTATGATTTAATTATATTTTATAAATAATTTTAAGCTTCTGTGACCAGGTAGATTCACTGTGAGAAAACATAAGGGGCGCAAGTATAAACAACCTAGAAAAAAATGGTCTGGGACTGTGAGAAAAAAAGATGGATTAACGGTTGAACAGGGTGGAAGCAGCTGGTCCTCAAGATCCGCTCTGTAAACAGAAACATCCTTGCTATACCTGGTTATGGTTACAACTGGAGGGATCACTCTGTAATCATATTCACCTTTCCTCTTTTAAATATCTTCTTAATATTCCTTTCCAAGCCAAAGGAAACGAGAGATTAGCCAGTCATACCTGAAATTTGAACATTTCATCCTCTAAATCTTTTGTTTGCATTTCATGTCTAGATAGATTCAAACATCATGATCCGGTGTTTATTTTTACTTTCTTATATACATACGTGGTAAATAAAGAGGGAAAGTATTGTATGGCGCGAAAAAATATTTTGATATTTGTATGGAATTGCGTTTTGAAGTCCTCAGAGTGTAAAAATGATTTTTTTTTTTTTTTTTTTAAATCTCTGTCGTCTTTAGTCTATAACATATTATGGAGACATGTGGAGTCTAAGCTACTGGGACAATGTCGATGAAATTTTGTATACATGTTCAAAAAAAAAAAAAAATCATATCTAGTGGAGAAACCAAGTAATGAATTTTAGCTCTAAATTTTAGGGTGTTCCTCCCAAAATATCTCAAAAACGGCTCCAATGATTTTTGTTAAAAAATTCTAAAATGTAGTTTACTTATACGAATTTTACCAAATATCTCGTTATCCCGGGAAAAATGTAGTTTCCGACTTATTGATGAAACTAATTTGATTTAGCGAAAATGCAATATAAATAATCACACCTTTTAAACAAATTAGATTTTATGGGATTAAAATTCAGTATCACTGAGAATATAAGAAAGATTTGTAAGAGTTTGTCGGTCCGATATACAGTGTGTCCCAAGATAGAGTATCCGAGAGGAAAAATTTTCTTATTTTTGGGTTTTTTTCTTAGTTTTAATATACTTGTACAGATAAAACGTGTGTATGTATTATTTCTTTCAAAATACTGAACTCTCCATTACTATAAAAAGTACGTTTAGGAATCGGTAAACGGATGATTTATCTGATTCGTTCATCCCCCTCTCTCTCTCATTATGATTGAAATATATAATTCCGATGATAGCTCATCATAGATACAAAGCACTCAATAAATTAAAGATTACAAATATAAGTAATTCAATTATAAATTAAAACTATCTTTTCTTTTCCACTAAAAAAGAATGTTTATTTATGTGTCCATTTTATTTGATTGTATCAGATTTTTTTACTTGTATGCATTTGTGTGGTCTGTAACAGAGCCTTTATCACTGCTTTTTAACTGCCTCTAAATTGCTTTAGGTAAATTTGTATCTTAAATTTATTCAATGAGATTTATAATAAGTGATCTATTATGTAATTTCCCAAAGAGCATTTAAAGGAGTTTCATTCTGTGTTCGTTGCTGTAAGTTAAAAGCCCACTTTGTTCAAGTCGTGAAAAAAAAAAGGAACACTTAAAAATGCTACACTCCAAACACGTGAAAACGAAAAGCATTTTGGTAGGTGAAGAGGCGAAAAAACGACAATCTTGTGAAAGAAGGATGAAAGGGCAATTGAGGGAAGGGTTGGGCCAGATTGGGCGAATAAAGGGACCCGGCAAGGAAGGCTTTAGGAGGGGGCAGGTGCCGGGGACACGACCCCCCGAGGGAGCCCATTTAACGGGGGCGCCAAGGAGGCAAGACCAGCAACAGGCTGCCCCCTTTCTACAGACACACTACCCTGCGGTTTTATACACGATCTTTACAAGGAACGACACACTGGCACCCACAATTTTTCCTTATAACTGTTGAAAATCGCTTTTATCCGTGTTATACCAGATAGAAAAACCTCTTCGTTTAGATTTAAGAATTTCTCCGTGTTTTTACAGATTCAAGTACTTTTCCTGGAAAAATATGTCATCATATGTGATCATAAAAGTTATAAATATGTCATCATAAAAATGTCTTGATTTTGATTAACATTATTGTTGTGATCACTATTTTTTATTATTATTATTTTAAAAAAAAAAAAATCATAGTTTGTGTCAATAACTAATTTTAATGATAAATTAAATAGAATTTCTAACATTGTTTAAGTTTTTGTTAGTTATATTCATTTAACTTTACCTAAAATGTTTAGTTCAATGTTTTTTGAAGTAGAAAAGTAAGTATTGAGAATACACACTATCTTAAAGGCGTATCCACGCTTGACGTGGTATTTATCAAATACTATACATCAGTCTTCTGCAAAATAGTTTGTTTTAAATGGCGACCACCCCTCTTCATACATGAGTTTGCCGTGTACTTCCTCGTATGGAACAGCAAATATTCGGTCAAAGGCCTGATTTTATCTATTTATAAATGTATTAGATGATTTACATTATTTCTGAGATTAAAACCTGAAGTATCTCCTATATCAGTTTGTATTATTTATTATATCCTATAGTTATTTTGTAAAAATTACAACAAAAAACAATCAATTTGGTTAAGGAAATGCTACATATTTCTAACTCAGGATAGTCCTAAAAAAATCAGTTTTCATGCTTCAATTTTTCCAAACATTTTCACGGACCCCCCGATATGCTGGCGCCCTTCCATTGCATATACTTCACCGCCCCTCTGCACACAACCAGTCCACCCCTGATAACAATAGTGAATAATAGTTTCAAATAAATAATGTTCAAAATAATATATTCTTCCCCCTTACGCCAGAAACCACGAATACTAAAACAGTAATATTAAGCTTATGAAATATAACAGCAAAAGTGTTTCCTATAAATACTTTCAACAATATAATAAATGTATCACATAATAATATTTTTCGATGCCATCAAAAATGAGGTTAGTTTACTCTTGTAATTTGATAAAGTTTTCAAGAAACTGATCACTCTTATGTAGAGTTGATTAAATAAAGAATTATCATTTTTAGAGGTTTAAGAACAACCTGAAGGTTTTTTATAAAGATCATCTTTTTTCCTTTTGGATGCTCTATCTTGGAAAACACTACATATAAAATAGAAAGTGATAATGTTTGACTGACTGCTCACTAATTCTTCTAGTTCCCATTGACATAGAGATTTGCAATTTGGTACATAGATGGAGTTCACCGTAAATTGAAAAGTGCGGCCATGATGATTTCGAATTTTGGTAAATATAGTGATGATGTCTTAAGTAGAAACAAGTAAGGCGCGCTTCACGTACGTACGTGAGGCGATAATCGCAGGTTTCTGAACGATGAAGTAAAAATTTTAATAGTTGCATATTCTTTTTCTACAGCTCAAGACCTTTAAATTGATGTATAACAAGTCATGGTGACTAAAAAACTTTTTTTAGTCACCCGGCATATTGGCAGCCATCTTGAAAATATTAAGTATGAAAATTCCAAACAGTGTACAGTTGTCTCAAGTGCCGAGATGCACCTGTGTGCCGAATTTCATGTTCCTAGCTATAGTAATCTATGAATTGAATCAAGCCAACGGACAGACAGCCAGACAGAGCCGTTATATAAGGTTTCTTTTTCTACTTCGTACAGAAACCTAAAATGAACACTACTTTTATTTTGATGTATTGTTGCTATCTTGAATTTATCTTTGCTCTATTATATTAGCTTTCAATCCAGCACACTTTAAATGCGGAAATTAGGTACATGGCGTGATGGTACCTAAAACAGAAAAGCAAAGCTAATTCTATTGGATTAATAGGTGCCATCTTAAAATCGGCCAGCCATTATATTAATTTCCAATTGATTTAGAGGTTTTACTGTGTCGAAGCAATGATGTATGATTGATAAGTAGTACTACTAATGTATAGACTTTTTTACTGTATAGTGTGATTATTATTAAAGCGTTTTGCCTAAGCTATTGTAAAAAAATAAATGTATCTTTATATAAAAAAATCGTGAAAGTCAAATGAATTGCTCCGATAGTAGAGTGATTAGCTTCCCCGACCGCCCCCTGCAAGGATAGGTTTCAACCAACAGTTACCTGTGGTGAAATCGAAATCCTACAAGTCTACAAACTTTCCTCAATTAAACGTGACTTCATATTTTCTTAAATAAATTATTATTTTTATGAGTTCGGAAATTTCATTTAATTTTCATAAATATTGTAATGTAGAGTAGCTTATTAATTAATTACCCTCAATAATTTGTTTTAATTATTAGAGCCGTGAGTCCTTATTTAGATTGTTGTTAGGTTTATTTTTATGTTCCTTGGTTGGCATCACTGATGTAATCGCTATTTAGCATTTCTATTGATATATTTGCTGCATTGTTAGTGAGCTTTAGGGAACTTTATAAAAAAGTCAATTAGTGTGGCACATAGCTTCCTCTTGTAGTGATGATTTGTTTTGTTCGACCTATTATTGCTTAATTTATTTATTTATTTCCACCCTTTTTTTAATTTGTCAAAATTGTTAGGCGTTAAAAGAAACAAGTTGGTGCGCACATAACGAAACCAATAGACACAGAAACAATGATCTATCGTCCAAATGTAATCTGTGTAATGTATCTATGTAATGTGTATTATCAGACATACGTCATACGTAAGTGCTTTTTAGGATATGGTTCTCAAAAATGTTGAACGACAAATAGACGCAACAACCTGTTATTGCCTATAATTTATTTAATTGTTTTTATAATAATATAATAATGTTAATTATTATATTATTATAATAATAACAATAAATCTATAATGAACTATGTCATTTAATCAATAGTTATAAACAACATTTTTTCTTAGGGTGGACATAATATAAAGTCCAAAACGGGACAATGGATTTTGGGGGGGGGGGGGTGGGCTATTGCAGCCCCCAATAAGGGTAGTGGGAGGAAGGAAGCCTGAGGGCCCTAGGAAAATGTTAGGCATTCTAAGGAGAAATTGCATTTTTTAGATAATGTTTTCTCTGTTGACATTAATTGGTAAATCTGACTATTTGGCCCACCTATTTCGTACTGTCCTATTTACTTCGTTTAGTTTTTTTTAAACTGTTCCTTTTTACAGGATTTGTGTTTTTTGCAGTATCTGTTCATTGTAAAAAGGATTCCGGTTGTAGCATCTCAATAAATTCAGAAGTTTTATTTTTTTTTTTTTTTAAAATACATAAAGTGTCAAGCTTTATATGGTAATGATGAAAGGTTATGGTCAGGTTTGCTCAAAAAGTACTAACCAAAAGTACCTAAAATAACTATAATTTTCCCAAAAATTAAAAAAAAAATAAAATAAATAAGACTGAATTTATCGCGATGCTACAATCGAAATCGTTTTTGTAATGCTAAAAGGAACAGTTTGAAAAAAACAAAAAAAAATTAATGTTTAGAAATAGGTATAGGGCATGTAATGCAGATTTACCCTTAACTAAAAATAACATTTTAATTTAAATCAAATTATAATTATTAATTACTACGGGAAACAGACAGTGAAAAATACACTCCCGCGCCGGGAGTGTATTTTTACCATGAGTGTAAAATTTAAGCTTTTCGTAGTATAAAAACTACCAAAAACTTAAAATTGAATTAAAAATAACATATTCGTCATCATTTTGAAAAGTGGGGGAGGGGGACACGCTAGGTCTTCACACACAGGTATTGGTAATAACTAATAACGAGTTTTGGCTACTTAATAGCCATCTTCAGATTCTAAATTAGATGTTCACTGTTCACAGAAATTTATGGTATCAAAGTGACACACAATGGATAATCATATTTTAATGATAAAATATATGTAGAAAAGTAAAAACTGGTTGGTTATTTTAGACTATTTTTAAGTTAAATTCTTTATTACATCTCAAACATTGGTTTGACGACGCCTGTGCTCTGTCCACCCTATTTATTCTCTGGCCCTCACCAACTCTTTCCCAAATCACTCTATACGTTTAAATTTAAAAACATTTTCTGACTTACAAGGATACTAGGTTGTATACGACTTTTTTATTTAAAAAAAGAGATCTTAATATAAAACCATTGGGAAAATATTAGTGGCCTAACTATGGGCCCGAACTCCGGTGTGAGGCAAACCCAATGTACCAAAGTCGATGGGGACCCCCTATAAAGGAAAAACGACCTGGGATTCATACTTCTATACCATTGTCAGGGTCAGGGGGCCCCCATTCAGATCTGAGCGCCATGAGCTTATTTTTTTGGCGAGGGGCCCCCAAAAAGTTCTTGCGGGGGGGCCCCCACTACCCTAGCTACGCCACTGGAAAATATAAATTAAATTAAAGGAAACTTTGTGCTGCGTAAAAGTCAGAAGATTAACTGTGAAGAATGATTTGGGAAAGTAAAAGTTTGCGTTTATGAGGGACAGAGAGGATAGAGGAGTGGACAGCCAAAGCCGAACAACTTTATTTACTTGTACTGGATAAATTAGATCTATTAGAACTTACTTCTTACTTGGAAGGGGAGACGTTGGTAAATCTATGATTTCACATTTTTTTACGCGACACTTGGCTTATTTTTTTTACTTACGTGTTTTTGTTGGGATTTCTGCTACTTCTTGTAAGTAATTTTTCGTTTCTTAGCCGGATTAAATAGCTAAATATATGATGACATAAAAGTCCAAAAATGCGTCTACTATTTTTTTTTTTTAAATAATTATATTGCTTTCAAGCTTATTACTTAAAGAATTTTATGAGTCAGTCAATCAATGAATAGATCAATGGATCAGTGTCGAAATAACATAACCCTAGGCTCACATATCTTATGAACTAATAATATGGGTAATGGTGTGAAATTTTTATTTCTGGTTCAGTTTGTAATGAACTCTATTGTCGCATTTACACATTCGCACGAGGGGCGAGGCGCGAGGCGAATGTGTACGACTCACTCGTCTCTGGAGCGGTCTCCTGCCACGAATCAAAGGCTTGCAACGCGAGGCGAGCTCAGTGTTTACATACTCGCTGTTCAGTTCACAACGAGCCCTTCTCTTTATCACGTGTTTTTTTTTTTTTGTTCTTTTTTTTTTTTTTTTTTACTTTTTTTCTTTTTAATTGGAGAATGGAGTGTCTAATGGACAAGTTTTTGAATTTTTGGAACTGTACCATGGTGAACCAGCTATTTTGGACCCAAAACATCCACTACATAAAAACAATAAAAATGTCCACTATTCATGGGTTCGAATATCGTCCGAGTTAAAGTAAAAAAAATAATCGGGTACGGGGTACCTCGGAACTTTTCCTCACTTCAGAGGCCACTAAAGTGGCCTCTCCTGCTGCTTCGCAGCAGGAGGATGCAGCATTGGACGTGGTCAGTACTTGGATGGGTGACCGTTCTGAACTAACTGATTTATTATCATTCTTTAAAAAACCTTATTTTTAATATCTATATTTTATTTAATTATTTGAAGTTTGGCGGTATTTTTACGGATGTAAACAAACTTTGACGTCATCAAAATGATTGCACTAATAAATAATTCTATTCGGTTATAACATTTAAACTAATTAATGGAATTTCATCGGTTTTTTTTATATTTGTTCCTTAATTTTTTCCGGTTCCAACGATATGCTATATGTCAAAAACCTATTTATACTTTCAGTATTATTTACCGTCAAAATTTAAAAATTCAAAAATTTATAACTTCAAAATGGCGAACAAAATCAAAAATGAAATTTAGTGGGCTTGTTTGTCATACAGAGAGGTACATTCGAGCCAAATTTCAACTCGACCAGGACCATTTTCGATTTATTACGATTTTTTTAAATATTTGCTGACTCAGCAAACTGGATTCAAGATGGCGGAAAAAGTTGATTTTCCGGGCGGCACAACTACAGGTTAGGACTGATTTTTCTGCCAAGTTTCAACTCTCTAGGTTAAATACCTTGGGCGCTACGATGATAACACACATGCATACACATATACATACGTCATGCTGAAAACCACTCAGGAGGTCTTAAAAACACCTAAAACGGATAATTCCGTTGAAATCTCGAAAAAAAAATGTTTGGTGAAAACAAAACTTTTCCTACTATTAGTAGTGATTAAAAGTAAAAAATTAAAAATACCTAAATTAATTGGTTGTATTGACCAATATTTTGTGGTAATCAAATATAATAATAGTACACATAAGTAAAAACACACTATTCAAAAATAAAAAAAGTCATATTAAAATTAAATTAAATTAAAAAAAAAACTAAATTAATTATTTGTATCTGATGTAATTGTTGTATCCGACACTTAAATAAAAACACACTGTTCAAAAATAAATTAATAAAAAAGTTATATTAAAATTAAATTAAATTTAAAATTATATATCTTTCTTATTCTTTTTAACTTTTATTTTCATTTTCATTTGAATTAATCCACCGGAGTGTTTTTAAAAGTGTGTACGTGTACTAATTAGTCATTAATTGCGTTAGTAGTAGAATTATTAGTAAATTCAATACAATGTGCTCAAATTGTTTATTTAAGTAAACAAATTTAAAGTTAAATAGTTTTTCCTTAGATGGATCTGCTACCATTCACCATCAAGGCGACGCGACCTATTTTTTTAACTTTTTCATGAACAGTTTCAAGACAGTTGTAAACACTTGCAGAGTGCATAGTGTTAGTATTGAGCGCGAATGTGTAAGCAGCCATTCGCGTTGTGGGGGGACGAGTGGAAAAATGGGACTACGAGTGCCGGCGAACCACGAGGCGAGTCACGAGCGCGAATGAGTCGATGTGACATACAGGATAATAGAAAGGGGTCCGAACTGTCTTAAGTTGGTTTCAGTAATGGATGATACGGTTGTACTCGACTTGGCGCCCAGATAATAATTTTAACTAAAATAAAAAAATATTATATCATGCATAGTATATGTAATTAATTTATATATATGATCGTATATTTTTTTAACTCTATACTTGGGTCGCGATCAAAATACTTCCTCTTTATTTACAGTAAATACCTTTATGAGAAAATAAAAAATACTCTGCTTAGCATTAAATCCTTTTTTATAGAGAAAACAAAAATTGAAAAGGTACAAGGTTGCATACAAATAAGCTGTTAACTGTTGAAGGAGGTAGGGAATTATATAGTGTGTAAGGTCTTGTTCAACGAGTTGATCTTTGAAACGGCGTGATAAAAGGTGGATACTTAGAAGAGGGGGTGGGAATAGCCGCGAAGTGGATGACTTTAGAGGGTAGGGTTCTTTGAAACCCTTGTAGCTGGGGAATACAACGATAAGTGAGATAGAGTGAGTGAGACAGGTCTCTTTTAACTCAGTCGCTTTCTTGCTAAGTTAGAGAGAGCTGAACTTAGGATGGCTCTCAGCTAGAAGGGAGAAGGTAAAGCCACAGCTATCTCCGGTGCAGCTAAATCCCTTTCTCCCTCCCCTCGCTGTTCGCTTGCCGCCCGCCGCCGCTGCCTGTTTCCTCTCAACCCTTCCACTCCTCACCCGCCCCCCATTCATGTAGCGAATCCTACTCACGAGGCTTGCTGTTTTACTCACTACTATACACCTCAGTCTCTTCATTCACCAAATTATACACTCTCACTCTTTATACTCTTCCTTCAAAAGAGAACCCGGCTAAAGCTTTTTCCTTGGAATTTTGACATTTTCTTTCATTGAGTTCACCGTCGACCTTGGCTTTTTATTCTTGTTTTAGGACTAAAAACTTAAAAGAAATGTTCGATCAATTTTTTTAATCTCAATGAAGGGCTTTCTTTCTCTGAGACATTGTACCTTGCCCCAACCCATTGTACATTGTTCTCAACTGTTCTCTCTTAATGTTATTTATAGATCAATTTCTTGAAATTTCTTATTGTGACTAAGAGCTAACATGCTTATTTAGGAGGAAAGGGACACATACATTTTAAAATAATTTTCAATTTTTTGGTTTAAAATACATGAAAAATAGCCTTTAGCATAAAGATATTCAACAATTGCCCCTTTTAGAGGACATTTCAGCTTGCATAAGCAGAACCACATCGATAATATTATAATAGTAACGCGTTTCATAGTTTACATATTCGAATGAATTTATATTAAATAAAATTCTAATACCAACAATACTCAGTATAGTATAAATTGTCATAGTATAAAAAGTGCTTTAGTATGAAAATCGAAGTTTTTAATATTGAAGTTGAAAATATGTCGCATGCTTCAATACAAAAATAAGGACTAATATTTATTAAAGAAGGTGAAATGTATAAATCTAAAAGGAGAAGTGAAGCAAGCATGGCTGCCAGTTTTAATATTTTAGACTTGTATGAGAGCTCTACGGCAAACAGCTGATTTTATCGATTCCCCCCTCCACTCTTCATCTCCCCCTCCCTCTCCTTTACTATTTCTTTCTCACTCACTCGATTCAAAATATTCCATCTCCCAATTCCCTCAACTTTTTTTTCTCCAAGAAAGTTATTTTACCTTTTTATTTTATATACATATATATATATATATATATCTATACATATATATTTAAAATATAAATAAAACTCCATGGAGTCAGCCATGTTTTGAGCCTGTGGGCATGGCAGGCTTGGCTATTCCGACAGAAATCAATGAAGTGAAGAGTGCAGCCAAATATGGAAAATTCTCTGGTTCAACCCTCGCTTCTCTTTTCTCTATAGATTCCTTGCAAATTAAACAGATGGCATTCCGTTTTTCCTTGAGCGTTATTAAATGTTGAAATACTTTTAGGATTTTAAAAAATGTTATATAGTATTTAATTCTTAAGGCGGTATTATTTTATCAAGCCTTTCACTTCTGATTTAAACTTAAAGCTTCTAATTCTTTTTTACTGAATAGCGATAAAAGACGGAGAATTTACTTTACTGTTCCTTAATGATATTTGTATAATTCATAATATCGAATTATTACTTTGCTTCCGGACTTACCCAAGGTAACAGAAGTATTGCGATTCTGAAGAACGAACATTTTAATGTCACTGAATTAAAAAATCGGTTTCAGAGATCAGGGAACATTTTTGGTCTCGTGTCTGTCTTTTGGATGGTTTGTTGAAAGTAGCTCACAGATGCAGATGGTCTCAATTTTAACCGTTTACGAAGTTTTTGTCGAATAAAAATAAGTCTGATCCCAAATATGATTAGAAAAAGGTCGAAATAACCAGACTTTATATTTCCATGAGACTATTCGCCTAATAATAGGACATGATGAAGCTAAGCTCCTCACTAATTGGCAACTTATATATATATATATATATATATATATATATATATATATATATATATATATATATATACCTATCATATAATAGTTGCCAATTAGTGAGGAACTTAGCTTCCTCATGTCCTATTATTGGGCGAATTTATTAATTCAGAGACAATAAAATGTTCGTTCTTCAGAATCGCAATACTTCTGTTACACTATGTGTTACTATGTGTTAATATATACACATAGGTAAGACGCTTGTACAGAAGCAAAGTTATTTACCCTATTTGTGTAAGGTGGTCTAAAATTATAGCCGAGCTAAGCATGTGCCATTGCTCTTCTGTTGTTAGGGTTTAAGCATTAATCATGAATGAAACAACATTAATTAAATCTCTAAACTTAAAATTTCGGTTGCAATTTTATGTGCTGATTTTTACGCGTTTTTATAACATAATGTGTTTTTTTGTGATCGTACCTCCTATTTTTTGTTGCTTATTTTATATTTGATAAAATAATTTTATCTTACTTAATGCATAGTTTCAATTTGCTTTATTCTAATGAAGCTAAAGCATTTTCAATAGTTTTACAAAATCAAAAGTAAAAATATATTTATCACAATAAATAAGAAAGTACATGTTAAATTTAAAAAATACTACTTATATGAGCATGCAGTAACATTCATAAACATTCAATAAAATTAAATTAATTAAGAAGAATAATAATTCAAATTGTTATTATTGATAATTATGACTAGAATGGTTGGTAGAAAGTAATACAACAATATTGTCACCACAATTTTATCAATATTACAATAGTGTTGTTATTTTCTACCAACCTCTCTAGTCATAATTATGAAGTGGTGCCACAAAATCTTAGTCAAAACAACTTTTGTTATTATTGAATTGAAACAAGCTAGTATGCGTAATCGTTTCTTGTTAGTTTGTGTGGTCCTACGTAAGTCCGCCCTCACAGTATTGATTGTACGTTGTTGTTTTTTACTTGTAGAATAGTTTCCAAGTCGTGTTTATTTTCTTTTACTGATGATTTAAAATTAAATCCACGTCTCCCCGTTGGTTAAATTCTTTCTCTTTCTTCCTTTTTGCCAATAAAAATATTGGGTTTTTATTGGCTCAATTGGATAAGGGTAGAGGGTTAGGGAAAGGAGGGGTAGGCGGCGGGTTGGATATTTTATTGGTGTCGAGTAATGCATGTTGGAAGGAGAGACTTGTAGATGAGGCGAGGGGTATAACCTTGTATTAGCGCCGCCTCTCCTACTACCCCCAGTGCGAATTTCTTTTATTGATTTCTCAGTGAGGAGCGTGCCCCCACCCCCCGGGGGATGCTGAGCCTGGTCAGGCGCCTATTGGTTGCTGTTCGGCTCTCTCCCTACCCTGGGGGCGCGCGGGGACCCCCTCTCCTGGCGCCCTCACAGAAATGCTTAGCGCCCCCTATTATTAGTGTCCTTCTATTCCCTACCTATATAGCCCTGGTCTAGCATCCTTAGTCCCAGCGTTTCTAGCCCACCTCTTATCCTCCAGGCACCGCGGCCCCAGCCATCGCAGTGAAATACAGTTGCCCCTCAGTGACATGCCTATTGGGCTCGGATCAATGGCACCTTATCCCCACTCCTTCCAACCTTCTACCCTCTCAATTTAATTCTCACCTTCCTCTTAAAAGATCATCCCTTTGGATGTTTTACATCAGCCACCCTAACTTCCACTCCCTGTTATTTTACGATTGAGTAGAAATAAGATCTCTTTGCTCAAACATCCTCTCTTTAGAGAACTAAGACTAAAATAAAAATATTAAAGCTTTAAAAACACTAATTAATATAAATTTATTAATTTAAAAAAAATCCGATTATGTGTAAGTATATAATATATATATATATATATATATATATATATATATATATATATATATATATATATATATATATATATATATATATATGTATGTGTGTCTGTGTTTATAGGTATATACATACGTAAACATATTACGGATTTTTTTAAAATTAATTTCATGGGAATTTATGGTAAAAGTAAAAGTGATTTTATTCAGTTTATTTTACTTTTTCAGAATCGTGTGTAAAACGTATTAACTTGTTCTTGCCTGTAAAATAAATCTTGCCTTGTTAAAAAGTTGTCTATTTTTTCCGCGTCTAATAAAGATGTAGTTTCTCTTATTGTTGAGAGGACAGAAGAACGAGTAGGCATCAAGAGAGTTGAGACTCACTATATTATTTTGCGACTATTTATAAAACTATGAATTTTACTTTCACCCAGTCAGACGATCGCATGCATAATTGTAACAAAAAATCGTAAAATAAAATATCGAAATAGAACAAGGGGTTCGATCACAGCTTTGACGCAATGTTTAAAATAAATATATTAGAATGGGACAACTTGAAATAAAATTTTATCTTTTTGATGGATTTTTTTCTTTAATTTGCTTTCAAGAATTTCAAGGTATTTCCCAGCAGGAAGATATTCTAGCAATAAAATGTATACATACTTCAGTCAAAATTCTATTTTTTTATCACTATTTTGTCTTTTTAAATCAAACAACATTTAACCTCTGTTTATTTAATACAAACATCATACATACAAAATTATATATTTATTTATATATATATATATATATATATATATATATATATATATATATATATATATATATATATAAATATATATATTATAATTGTGTGTGTGTGTGTGCTCGCGCGGGTATATGTATATAATACAGTTCTATGAAAGTTGGCTGTATGTGTACCCTTTACTAATTTTTGTATCTGGTAGTGGATCCTTTAAGGGTTTAAGTGAAATAAATTACTTCAATTCATTTTCATCGGCAACGTTTCGGCCTCACCGGCCATTATCAAGCCTAAAAATGTATATTTCAATCAATACAACTACAATCATGACATAACATCAAGAAAGATAGGTTCAAAAATATTGCTTTACCTTATAGTAACAAACTTAATTTAAGTGTAGTCAAACAATTTAATATGGTCTTACACAGTTGAATAACATGGCGTTTAATTTGCCAGATAATGGGTTTTAAAGCTCCATTCTCAAAACATTTCTTAACATTATTGTCTAAGTGGCAAATAAGTCCTTCTTCGGTGTTTAAATTGTAGTTCAGTTCTTCCATCATAAATAGTCCACAGGCCACCATAAGAAGTGAGTCGCTGATTGATAAAGTTTTCTTACCTTATGCAATCGCTTATTTATGCCGTGTCCACCGATGAATTGGGTATATGGCAACTGGGGGCTGGGCCATTTCTTTTTTGTTGACATGCCAAACTTGCCCTTCTGCGGGAACATTGAAAAGAGATAGATAAAGTTTTGATTTTCACAGGATCGTTTAATTAAGTTATTTGAAAAACAGTGGTAAAGGTGGCCACCGATACGAGTGGGCCGTTTTCTTTTCAACGTCCTCGCAGAGTTGATATGTTTGAGGCGGTGGCCACCTCAAACGGCCCACTCTTATCGGTGGCCACGTGCACCACTGTTTTTGAAATAATTTAATTAAACGATCCTGTGAAAATCAAAACTTTATCTATCTCTTTTCAATGTTCCCGCAGAAGGGCAAGTTTGGCATGTCAACAAAAAAGAAATGGCCCAGCCCCCAGTTGCCATATACCCAATTCATCGGTGGACACGGCATAAATAAGCGATTCCATAAGGTAAGAAAACTTTATCAATCAGCGACTTACTTCTTATGGTGGCCTGTGGACTAAAAGAACTTAGGGTGTTTAACTGGTGTCTCGGATCATCCAGTTGATAATTGTATGAAAGTTGGCTGTATGTGTACCCTTTACTAATTTTTGTATCTGGTAGTGGATCCTTTAAGGGTTTAAGTGAAATAAATTACTTCAATTCATTTTCATCGGCAACGTTTCGGCCTCACCGGCCATTATCAAGCCTAAAAATGTATATTTCAATCAATACAACTACAATCATGACATAACATCAAGAAAGATAGGTTCAAAAATATTGCTTTACCTTATAGTAACAAACTTAATTTAAGTGTAGTCAAACAATTTAATATGGTCTTACACAGTTGAATAACATGGCGTTTAATTTGCCAGATAATGGGTTTTAAAGCTCCATTCTCAAAACATTTCTTAACATTATTGTCTAAGTGGCAAATAAGTCCTTCTTCGGTGTTTAAATTGTAGTTCAGTTCTTCCATCATAAAGAACTTAGGGTGTTTAACTGGTGTCTCGGATCATCCAGTTGATAATTGTATGAAAGTTGGCTGTATGTGTACCCTTTACTAATTTTTGTATCTGGTAGTGGATCCTTTAAGGGTTTAAGTGAAATAAATTACTTCAATTCATTTTCATCGGCAACGTTTCGGCCTCACCGGCCATTATCAAGCCTAAAAATGTATATTTCAATCAATACAACTACAATCATGACATAACATCAAGAAAGATAGGTTCAAAAATATTGCTTTACCTTATAGTAACAAACTTAATTTAAGTGTAGTCAAACAATTTAATATGGTCTTACACAGTTGAATAACATGGCGTTTAATTTGCCAGATAATGGGTTTTAAAGCTCCATTCTCAAAACATTTCTTAACATTATTGTCTAAGTGGCAAATAAGTCCTTCTTCGGTGTTTAAATTGTAGTTCAGTTCTTCCATCATAAAGAACTTAGGGTGTTTAACTGGTGTCTCGGATCATCCAGTTGATAATTGTATGAAAGTTGGCTGTATGTGTACCCTTTACTAATTTTTGTATCTGGTAGTGGATCCTTTAAGGGTTTAAGTGAAATAAATTACTTCAATTCATTTTCATCGGCAACGTTTCGGCCTCACCGGCCATTATCAAGCCTAAAAATGTATATTTCAATCAATACAACTACAATCATGACATAACATCAAGAAAGATAGGTTCAAAAATATTGCTTTACCTTATAGTAACAAACTTAATTTAAGTGTAGTCAAACAATTTAATATGGTCTTACACAGTTGAATAACATGGCGTTTAATTTGCCAGATAATGGGTTTTAAAGCTCCATTCTCAAAACATTTCTTAACATTATTGTCTAAGTGGCAAATAAGTCCTTCTTCGGTGTTTAAATTGTAGTTCAGTTCTTCCATCATAAAGAACTTAGGGTGTTTAACTGGTGTCTCGGATCATCCAGTTGATAATTGTATGAAAGTTGGCTGTATGTGTACCCTTTACTAATTTTTGTATCTGGTAGTGGATCCTTTAAGGGTTTAAGTGAAATAAATTACTTCAATTCATTTTCATCGGCAACGTTTCGGCCTCACCGGCCATTATCAAGCCTAAAAATGTATATTTCAATCAATACAACTACAATCATGACATAACATCAAGAAAGATAGGTTCAAAAATATTGCTTTACCTTATAGTAACAAACTTAATTTAAGTGTAGTCAAACAATTTAATATGGTCTTACACAGTTGAATAACATGGCGTTTAATTTGCCAGATAATGGGTTTTAAAGCTCCATTCTCAAAACATTTCTTAACATTATTGTCTAAGTGGCAAATAAGTCCTTCTTCGGTGTTTAAATTGTAGTTCAGTTCTTCCATCATAAAGAACTTAGGGTGTTTAACTGGTGTCTCGGATCATCCAGTTGATAATTGTATGAAAGTTGGCTGTATGTGTACCCTTTACTAATTTTTGTATCTGGTAGTGGATCCTTTAAGGGTTTAAGTGAAATAAATTACTTCAATTCATTTTCATCGGCAACGTTTCGGCCTCACCGGCCATTATCAAGCCTAAAAATGTATATTTCAATCAATACAACTACAATCATGACATAACATCAAGAAAGATAGGTTCAAAAATATTGCTTTACCTTATAGTAACAAACTTAATTTAAGTGTAGTCAAACAATTTAATATGGTCTTACACAGTTGAATAACATGGCGTTTAATTTGCCAGATAATGGGTTTTAAAGCTCCATTCTCAAAACATTTCTTAACATTATTGTCTAAGTGGCAAATAAGTCCTTCTTCGGTGTTTAAATTGTAGTTCAGTTCTTCCATCATAAAGAACTTAGGGTGTTTAACTGGTGTCTCGGATCATCCAGTTGATAATTGTATGAAAGTTGGCTGTATGTGTACCCTTTACTAATTTTTGTATCTGGTAGTGGATCCTTTAAGGGTTTAAGTGAAATAAATTACTTCAATTCATTTTCATCGGCAACGTTTCGGCCTCACCGGCCATTATCAAGCCTAAAAATGTATATTTCAATCAATACAACTACAATCATGACATAACATCAAGAAAGATAGGTTCAAAAATATTGCTTTACCTTATAGTAACAAACTTAATTTAAGTGTAGTCAAACAATTTAATATGGTCTTACACAGTTGAATAACATGGCGTTTAATTTGCCAGATAATGGGTTTTAAAGCTCCATTCTCAAAACATTTCTTAACATTATTGTCTAAGTGGCAAATAAGTCCTTCTTCGGTGTTTAAATTGTAGTTCAGTTCTTCCATCATAAAGAACTTAGGGTGTTTAACTGGTGTCTCGGATCATCCAGTTGATAATTGTATGAAAGTTGGCTGTATGTGTACCCTTTACTAATTTTTGTATCTGGTAGTGGATCCTTTAAGGGTTTAAGTGAAATAAATTACTTCAATTCATTTTCATCGGCAACGTTTCGGCCTCATCGGCCATTATCAAGCCTAAAAATGTATATTTCAATCAATACAACTACAATCATGACATAACATCAAGAAAGATAGGTTCAAAAATATTGCTTTACCTTATAGTAACAAACTTAATTTAAGTGTAGTCAAACAATTTAATATGGTCTTACACAGTTGAATAACATGGCGTTTAATTTGCCAGATAATGGGTTTTAAAGCTCCATTCTCAAAACATTTCTTAACATTATTGTCTAAGTGGCAAATAAGTCCTTCTTCGGTGTTTAAATTGTAGTTCAGTTCTTCCATCATAAAGAACTTAGGGTGTTTAACTGGTGTCTCGGATCATCCAGTTGATAATTGTATGAAAGTTGGCTGTATGTGTACCCTTTACTAATTTTTGTATCTGGTAGTGGATCCTTTAAGGGTTTAAGTGAAATAAATTACTTCAATTCATTTTCATCGGCAACGTTTCGGCCTCACCGGCCATTATCAAGCCTAAAAATGTATATTTCAATCAATACAACTACAATCATGACATAACATCAAGAAAGATAGGTTCAAAAATATTGCTTTACCTTATAGTAACAAACTTAATTTAAGTGTAGTCAAACAATTTAATATGGTCTTACACAGTTGAATAACATGGCGTTTAATTTGCCAGATAATGGGTTTTAAAGCTCCATTCTCAAAACATTTCTTAACATTATTGTCTAAGTGGCAAATAAGTCCTTCTTCGGTGTTTAAATTGTAGTTCAGTTCTTCCATCATAAAGAACTTAGGGTGTTTAACTGGTGTCTCGGATCATCCAGTTGATAATTGTATGAAAGTTGGCTGTATGTGTACCCTTTACTAATTTTTGTATCTGGTAGTGGATCCTTTAAGGGTTTAAGTGAAATAAATTACTTCAATTCATTTTCATCGGCAACGTTTCGGCCTCACCGGCCATTATCAAGCCTAAAAATGTATATTTCAATCAATACAACTACAATCATGACATAACATCAAGAAAGATAGGTTCAAAAATATTGCTTTACCTTATAGTAACAAACTTAATTTAAGTGTAGTCAAACAATTTAATATGGTCTTACACAGTTGAATAACATGGCGTTTAATTTGCCAGATAATGGGTTTTAAAGCTCCATTCTCAAAACATTTCTTAACATTATTGTCTAAGTGGCAAATAAGTCCTTCTTCGGTGTTTAAATTGTAGTTCAGTTCTTCCATCATAAAGAACTTAGGGTGTTTAACTGGTGTCTCGGATCATCCAGTTGATAATTGTATGAAAGTTGGCTGTATGTGTACCCTTTACTAATTTTTGTATCTGGTAGTGGATCCTTTAAGGGTTTAAGTGAAATAAATTACTTCAATTCATATTCATCGGCAACGTTTCGGCCTCACCGGCCATTATCAAGCCTAAAAATGTATATTTCAATCAATACAACTACAATCATGACATAACATCAAGAAAGATAGGTTCAAAAATATTGCTTTACCTTATAGTAACAAACTTAATTTAAGTGTAGTCAAACAATTTAATATGGTCTTACACAGTTGAATAACATGGCGTTTAATTTGCCAGATAATGGGTTTTAAAGCTCCATTCTCAAAACATTTCTTAACATTATTGTCTAAGTGGCAAATAAGTCCTTCTTCGGTGTTTAAATTGTAGTTCAGTTCTTCCATCATAAAGAACTTAGGGTGTTTAACTGGTGTCTCGGATCATCCAGTTGATAATTGTATGAAAGTTGGCTGTATGTGTACCCTTTACTAATTTTTGTATCTGGTACACATACAGCCAACTTTCATACAATTATCAACTGGATGATCCGAGACACCAGTTAAACACCCTAAGTTCTTTATGATGGAAGAACTGAACTACAATTTAAACACCGAAGAAGGACTTATTTGCCACTTAGACAATAATGTTAAGAAATGTTTTGAGAATGGAGCTTTAAAACCCATTATCTGGCAAATTAAACGCCATGTTATTCAACTGTGTAAGACCATATTAAATTGTTTGACTACACTTAAATTAAGTTTGTTACTATAAGGTAAAGCAATATTTTTGAACCTATCTTTCTTGATGTTATGTCATGATTGTAGTTGTATTGATTGAAATATACATTTTTAGGCTTGATAATGGCCGGTGAGGCCGAAACGTTGCCGATGAAAATGAATTGAAGTAATTTATTTCACTTAAACCCTTAAAGGATCCACTACCAGATACAAAAATAATACAGTTCATTGTTGTAACTGTTTAATAATCCTCATGGTGAATGGTTGTACTTATATAGACAGTGTTATTTGCATGCGGAGTTTCATTCTGAATCAAACGTAGTAGAACTTCCAGATTCCGAGAAGTACTCTCTTGCAGCCTAGAGCTTTAAACAAGTAATCAATGAACCGAGAATTACCAGCATCATTAGCTCAATCTAATATCTAATCTTCTGGGGGAACACAATAACCAGCTAATCAGCAAAAATTTTACTTAAACTTTTAGTCTTTATTCAAAGTCCTGGTGCCTATCCCTTTAGTGCATGAATGCTTATAGTTAATGAATAATTTATATTTTTATTAACTTAATGTTAACACTCGTGAATTAGAAATTGTTTAATATAAATAATAGTTCACATTTATAACAATTGACTTGTCTGCTTGTATAAGTAAGCATTTCAACATTACTCTGTGTAACATGAAAGTTAACTTAAATAAAATTATAATTATTATTAACTACGGGAAACACAGTGAAAAATACATTCCAGCGCCGGGATTTGAATTTTCAAATTGAAATTTCAAATCCCGGCGCTGGAATGTATTTTTCACTGTCTGTTTCCCGTAGTTAATAATAATTATAATTTGATTTAAATTAAAATTTAAACTTTCCGTAGTATAAAAACTACCAACTTAAAAATTGAATAAAAGTTAACTTAAGAAAAGGAAGTTTTATTAATAATTTTTCCTATTGATAATATTGTATAACAATTTGGACGTCCCATTATTACACTATCATTAACACGAAGAACTTATCTAAATCTAATATGTAAATTAACATTTTAGGGTGTTAAACCTCCAATTAAAAGAGCACGAAAAATTCTCACCCTTTTCCTTTAAAAATGGCTGCCTCAAAATATCGCAAATCGTTCTGTGTTTCTATCCCCTATTTGTTGTCATTCAACAGCAGTATTTTTACACTGCTTAAGGTAGTCGATGTTGGTTCTGGTTTTATTTACATATGAAATCTGTATAAACAATTATTAAATACGCAATTTGTTTCTAAATTAGTATATTGTCATCCTTGACCTGACAAATATTCACTTAACTTTGTTGTTCTTTTCTTCTTTTTTTTCAGTTAAATTGAACATTTTTGTTTGTATGCTAATCTGCTAATCCATAATAACATTTATAATTGCATTTATAATTTAAAATAGACTAGTTACTTTTGGGTTACCGATTTTGTCGACCAATACATTAATGGATTTTTTAGATTATTATTTGTAGACTGCTAAATGAGCACGAATCGTATATGAACATAAATGGATGGATTGAGGGCAGTTAGAATATGAAACTTGTCTCGGTTCCGGCCTTGACTTTTGCCTTTTATTAACATTTCTTCCTAATCTGACCCGATATATTTAATATATAACATTTAAACCAAACCTAAAGCTATACATTATATTGTGCTTTCTATTCTAACATTTGAACCATGAAATAGTATCACATTAACTGCTTATGTCGTTACGTTATTTACAGTCCGTTCACAAAGTACACATAAAATATAAATGTAATTTTCAATTAAACTTCTTACTGATTATGTGAATGTGGTTATGATTCAGGTAATTAATCAGCTAAGGTACTTGAACTACTTTCTAAAGCAAAAAAGTCTTCTAAAGGTATTTGGTAAACATTTATATTAAATTTAATAATGACGAGTTTATACATATTATAATAAATAAACTCATGATCATATTTTAAAATGAAAATTAAACACAAACAAACTTAATAAGGGGATAATAAATGTGATTTTAAAAAGAATTAACAGTTATTATATATTGTTAACATTCCTTTCTGGATATTTATAAATGAGATATTTTATTAGTTTACATACTAAAATCTCAAAAATAAATTTCAACAGACAAGAGGTTAAACTCAGATATCTCCTGATAAATGTTCATGTTTCATTGCTGTGGGCTGTGATAAAGCCTATATTTATTTTTAAGCGAATTTAAGTTGAAGAAAGAAAAAAGTTTTTTTTAAGTATCACAGGAATCCCCCCTTTATTGTTTGACTTTGATCTATGGACTAATGGAAGACGGGGCGACGTAGCAGCGGGGACCGGGCAGATGGCAGCCTCAGCGCGCGTGCGCTCCCTGCCCTTTTATATATCAAGCTTTCAGCTTTACAACTAATAAAAAAGAACTGAGTTTCAGAGTGGAATAACTAGGTTAACGTTATTTTAGCTTATCTGCCCAAGTAATGTTCTCACGCATGCTATAGATTTTTTTTATATGTAGTTTTTTACAACCCCATGATTAAACATGATTGGATTTATAATTCTTTGAGAAATAGTTGTTTAAATAGTTAGTTTAAAAAGTGGTGATCTTAAAAGTTGAGTATATTAATGGAAACGCCAACAAGTATTATGTTAATAGATTACTTAGTAGTAATTAAATTAAATTAAATTCATTTTAGAACAAATTATATTTTATTATTATTATTTTTAATATTTTAATTACATAACTTTATCAGCTACCATCGTAGATATGAGAAAGAAGGAGTGACCTTATAACACCTCTTATTGTTAATATTTTAAGATGTTAGCAAATTTTCGAAGAAAATTTAGCTATTGCAATGGCTTCAAAATGTTTGTAATGCGAATTTTTGAAAATTTTCTCTATGGAAATCCGTTTTAGACCATTCTTAATCGATTCCTGAAATTTATCACTTTTTTATGTATGTATGTATATATGTATGTATATATACATACATGTGTCATTCCACATATTATGTACACTCCAGACGATATCTCACGCTAGGATGCACTTAAAAAATCCAAACAAATTTTAAAATGTCAATTCAAAGGAAGGAGTTCATTGGCCAGAATTTTTGGAGTTCATTTAAGGGTCAAATTTCGACATAAAAATAGCATAAAAACGTGTTTTTTCCATTTTACCCCCCTCTTAAATGAAATTATGACAAAAATTTACATAACAACAATTACTGTACTCTTGAAGAGCTTTCCAACGACATGCATCTTGAAGGGTAAGTACTATTTTGACTTATGTACCCCGTACCCCCGTGTACCATTTTTTTTTATTTTACCCAATTAAATTATAATTCAAAATTTTCCTATATTATCATAAGCCAATAATACTCATATTTCTTTGAAAATTCGCTCATTACGTCATGGTGCATGACTGGA
Organism: Gerris lacustris; assembly: GCA_951217055.1. Taxonomy (NCBI): domain Eukaryota; kingdom Metazoa; phylum Arthropoda; class Insecta; order Hemiptera; family Gerridae; genus Gerris; species Gerris lacustris. Next base: position 84,545,910 of record OX578276.1, on the reverse strand, counting down.
CTATTTTTATATTAATTATATAAGAATATTATTATTAATCTTCATTTGAAAAAAAAAAATGTTTATTTTTTTCAACATTTTTTCGACATTTTAAATAATTTGTTTATTAAGTGGCAATGTTTATTGAATTTTTCGACTACACAGACAGCGTGGTTAAAAAATAATTTCTATAAACACATTTATATTCTGTTTCTTAATTCCTATCAAATCTACTTTTACACTCCAAATAGAATTAATATATAGTTTATCGCCTGAGGTAAATGTAAATATCCAGTATATTATCGAAGCTTCTTAGGTCGGTCACCTTTTTAAAACCTTGAATCTTGTTCGGCCAGGCAAAGAATCGTCAAAATTTATTGCGCTCAAACCGGTCCTGAAATATATGTATAGTTATTTAATTAATTTAAACTGAGAGTTTTCTATACGTGGGAAAAAAATTTAAGTGAACCTAAAGCATCTATAACAGTTTTAATTATTAATATAAAAAAGAAGTTTGTTTTTCATGTTCGAGTAGGCATATGAAATTATGAATTTTCTTCGATGATTAATAATTATTTTAATAATTTAGTGATATCATTTATATAATCAAGTAGTGTCCCGACAACGCGACGACCCACCACGAAATGATTTATTATTGCTAAGCTAAGGCAACCACATTTATTCCAATGTTATTTATTTTTGTATTTGTTGGTCTTTAAATAGATATAACAACTTTTTAACTTATCTAAATAGATATCTCAATTAATTTACTTTTTTTTGCTGCATATTTAAAATCAAGCCCGTTCCCACGGGCTCAACGGTTCCTTGATTTATAAATAAATGCAATATATCACTAATAACTTGATAACTAAATTTAATCTTTAGTTATAAAGTTTATAAAAATTACATATCCTGAAATGTCTACCTTAACCACATTTCTGCTGGTTCCCTTTATTATACACATATATATATATATATATGTTTAGCCTTGTAAAGTCTGTCCATCCTTTGTGTTAATGCTTAAACGCTTTATAGTCCCACTATAATGTTTACATTTAGTGATGCTATACAAAAGAATGGACAATGCCTCCCTCTTCCCTTCCAATTCGAAGGGGAAAAATATTTACATTATAGATCGAAAAAGGGTTCAGCAAATTGTGGAATAAGGAATGTACGAAAACCTACAATTTCGTTTAGGGGTATCTTCATCTATTTCTGGTATAATCTTTCCATATAATATATTGTTATTGATTTTAAGCTGCTAGATATTTAAAACATTCGAAAGATGTAATTTAAAAAAGAAAACAAGTCAGTTAGAGAAAATATGTCTTTAGAATAGGTACAATATTATATTAAAGATAGGAATGCTTATTTTATATTAAATATGTAAAATTAGTTTTCGATTAGTGATCAAATTAATATTCAAGTCCAATATTTTATGTATTTATTAATCGATACTTATTATCCTAAAATATTTATAAAAGTTGCCGAATAGGAAATTAACTTGGGTGGTTTATAAAGAGGACGGTGAATGGCAGACTTTACAAAATTGAGCAAACAACTATTAAATTTTTTTCTCTTTCTTCTTTTTAGTGAAAAAAGTAAATAAGTTGCTTTTTTTTAACGGCTCTATTTCATCTTAAAAAGTCTTCTGGGATGTTAAAAAGGACCTCGGGGAGCTGGAAGCGCTATTTTACTTTGCAGGGTAAAAAAAAACCGGTGTTATACCGAGAGCCCTAGACTCGCTACAAACGAGTTATTTGAAAAACCTCGCTTTTTTCAATTCTTCTGTTGTGTATGCTTTTTCCAACGGTGCTATTGAAATAAGCGGGGTTTCCTTAAAAAAAAAAACCTTTTTTAAACATAATTATTTATTTATACATTTACTGAGCTTTCAAAAGAATAAATGAGAATAAAAAAGGATTTTTTTTTTCTTTGTTTCTTGTCTTTATAATATATACTGGGTGAGTTTAAACAATGAATAATGGACTGACTGTTTTCACTATTATACTCTCATTGAATAACACGGTAAATATTTAAAGTTAAAAGGCTGTTAAGATTGCCAACTAGACGAAATAATGACGCACTGAATTCATTTTAGATAAGAGACTAATGATGTGCAAAATACTGTACATCAAAATTGCATTTATTCAATAGTCAGATATACTGTAAAATATGAGGTATTAATTATCGTCTGTAAATTGTACAGAAAATGAAGTTTTTGCACCTTGAAGAAGGAAATACATTATTCTTAAATCCATAATTTTGATATTCATTATGACTGATCCTATTTTATGTTCATTATTGCTATCTTCATTTTTTATTAATTAAAAGGAGTAAATTAAAAGAATTAATTCTTATTATTATTAATTCTAAAGGAGTAAAAACAAAAGAACCTTACCAAGTGAGTTGTCTATCTTCAAGTTTTAGGTGCTTAATCCGTCATAAACAACTTAAAGCTGACCAATGGGATATTCGAGTAATTAAGACCTGTTTAAATTAATTGATTTTACCACAATTTCAATTTATAATTGATTTACTTAAATTTATTCATGCTCAAGATATTATGGAGAGCTCGATTCTTACTCTTTTGCCTGTCATAGCCATTTACAAATTTAAAAAAAGAAATCGAGCATTTTTTCAAAAAAGTTTGTTTATTTCTATTGCAGCTATAGAACAATAAACGTAACACATTTTTAAAGGGCACAGAATCCCTTTAATATGGATACTTGATGCTGTAGCATTATTTTACCGCAGGAGTTACAAGCTTTGAAAAATCAAAAAATGTCTTATATTATAGTCTGTTATAACTACCTTATTCTTATAAGCAACGGATGTGTTTAATAAGCTTATTACTAACCTATTTCATTAGCTTTAATTTGTTGTAATAACAACAAATATATGATAAACTTAACTTAAGTAAAGTATGGATAAACTTTTTTTTTTATCCACTAATTGAATTTTTAAGAACAAATGAGTTCAAAAATGTTTGTTTCATTTTTTCGAGCGACTTTAGTACTGATTTTTAGCAGTACGGCCTTTATTCTTAAATTAAGAATAAGTATGGCATATGTTATATCAAATAAAGCTAATGAAATAGGTTAGTTTTTAAGTTTACTTTGACCATAGGTACACTTATGCTGTGCAGGACCAGGACCACATTGTGACCGCATGTATTTTGAAAAATGAAATTTTTTACGCCTTGAAACTCCTGTTTAAATAGTGCTAAATGAACAAGTGTCATATTAAAGGAAACTTTATGCCCTTTTAAAGTGGTGTTATGTTTATTATTCTAGCTTTAATATAAAAAATACATGAACATTTTTCTTGGAAAAGTTGTAAGTTTATTAGGCTGCCGACCTAGTAAGAATAGAGCTACTAGGTTGCACTGTCTTAATTTTATTTTTTTAACCTTACAAATTAAAAATCCTTTGTGTGTATATATAATACACTAATAAGTAATTAATTCATTACACAGTTTAGATTTACATTAAAAGTAGCGTCCATTTAAATTAATTTAATGTAGTTAGCAGCTCTACTTGTGAGTGGGTGTGTTTTTTATCCAAAATAAACCTTAATTTTTAAATGTGGATTATACTGATGATTCAAAAAAATCATTGATATAGTTACATAAATATGAATTTATGTGCGGCATTAGGCGGGCATTAATGCTAGCCTAGCATTTATCTTAATAATTAGCTGATACAGTGAATGGGATATTTTTTTACCTTCATTTAGCTGTAGATTTTTCAGTGGCGTAAAGTTTGTTGTTATAAGTCTGAAGAAGCTTGGAAGCAGCAAATGAGGGTCTCAACGCATAAAACCTGTTTTCGGCCTCTTGTTTTAAAAACCAGACCGGTCAATTGTTCCGTTCTTTTTTAAATCGCCTTTTATTCTCTCCTCTCTTTCATTTTACTCCTTTTTTACATTTTTTTTTCTTCTCTGTTAGTTGAAAACAAAAGAAGGCACAATACCAAAGTGAAAACCGTCAAGTGTGCGATACGCACACAAGTAAGGTGCGTAGACACATGCCAAGTAAAAATAATAATCTAATGTTTTTTTGACTTGCCAACAAAACAGTCCTAATAAATCTGCGTTGTAAAAAAGAGGTGGAAACAATGCATTTTATTCTTCTGAAAAATCTATCATACACCCACTACGTAACTTTTCAAGTGAATTGTGCTGCTGCGATTTAGAATTTGTATGTAGTTTTAAGCAACTGTCTTGAAGTTTCACCCTCCCCCTATATAACTGGTTCCATCTAAATGTTAACTTTTCTAGACGTCGTTCGCTTCACAAAATAATTGAATTTATTACAAAACAAATCCTTATTAAGACTTCACTGCTTAAAGTTAGATTTACCTTGGTATAATATGATAAGATATAATAAAATTCTAATAAACACTTTTTTTTTTGTTTTAAACCTACATTAGAACAAACAGTTTTTAAACTATAAAATTAATTATTTTTATATTTTGGTTATTTATGATAGTTTTATTAAAAATAATAAAAGGTGAATGTAGATGTTAAAAAAAAATTAAATAATAGTCAACCTTTATATATATATATATATATATATATATATATATATATATATATATATATATATATATATATATATATATATATATATATATATATATATATATATATATATATATATATATATATATATATATATATATATATATATATATGTATATATAAATATATGTGTGTGTGTGTGTGTGTATTTTGATTTTTTAGACTTAATTTTGGATAAAAAAAAACTCCTTTAATACACTTATGTTTAATTAAAGTACATTGTTATATGGCTAATTGGAAAAAAATAATAGAAAGAAAATAATAAATACCTAGTTGAAATATTACTCATCGTTGTTCCTTTCAAGAGAATTATTATATTTTGTGAGTTATTTGTGTTTTTGATATGCTTTAAATATAATCTTGAGAATGAAATGCGGTTAATATGAAATGCAATATAAATATAAAGGTTGTAATAGATGTGATGTTGGTAAATGTCTGCTATAGGATCAATAAGTTGGCTCTAACGGATGAGTCAATTTAGCTGTCGTTGACTCGATGGCTTCCTAGTGACGCATCGCCTCCACTCTCTCAACTCTCAGCTTGTAATATTCCTTCATCTCGTACCGCTTCTCTAACATCACTAGTATCTGTCCAAATCTCCCTCTTAAAAATCATTTTAAGTCATTTTTTTTTTTTTACTTTTCCTCACTCATGTTTATAATATATTATTTACTCAGTGCTTTTACTTCCTCGTCGAATTTTAGCCTTGTTGAAAAATAAATAATAATTTCCTTAAAAAGAACACTTTTAAATACCTACAAATCGAAATCGCGTTTATTTTCATTTTCAGTAAAAGAATTATTTAATTATCTTTTTGGATAATATTGTTATAATTTTTTTATTTGTTTACCCTCCTCAACCATTCTTGAGGGAGGCAAGAGGAGACGAATATAGGTCTAATAATTTAAATTTTATTTAATAATTGTGCAAGAAAAAGAAGAAAAAAACAAAACATTTATTATATTTAATTAATAAAAAAACTAAAGTTTTCTTAATCACTGTAGTTATAAAGGTTTATTCTTAAATTGCTAAAATAGAACAGAGGATAAATGGTGCTACATCAGATTGCCGGTAGTGATACAAATTTAAGTATTGCTGACTATGCTAGAGACTGTTGTAGGAAGCCGTTGTTGAAGTGGCTCGGGCGCCAGGTGCAAGATAGCACGAGCCAAAAGATATCATAGAAAAGTCCGTTGTAAAGCTTGAGTTGTCGGCATCTCAAGCTTATTTCTCTAGACGTCAGATTTTATTTAGTCGACAAGGAAGTGTGCGAAGATCACAATGGGACAGCTAATCAATGGAGAAGTTAGCCCGGTGGTTTCGTCTCTAGGCGGATCGAGTTTTTGTGGAAAAACTCAGGGTACGGGGAAGGGGGAGGTAGTATGAGATATAACTAGAAGGCATAATGTTTTATTATGGCACGTGTCTGGTAAGGGAACAGCTGCTAATGCCGCAGTACTGACCAGGTGTTCCTCTCAGCTGATCTTTGTTAACGGTCTCTCTTGTGTTTCCAACTCACTCTAGCCACGGTCTCAGTTCTTCTTCTCTCCTTGTCGTCTGTTCTGCCTATCAGAGGTGGGTAGGGCATGATGGACCTATTGTGCCTCCGCCACTTCTTAAGTATCCGTGAAACCCTCCCTTGTCCCTTCCACCCTGAATCCGTTAAGTAATCCTTAAGGTACATACACTGGGAAAAAGAGCTCTTTCCCAATCTTTTTTGTATTCCTTTACAGTTCTTTAGACTTTATCTGCCTCCGGTAGCCTCTTCCGATGAACGATAAAATTTACATATTCAAACCTCCATTCATCTAGCAGGTTTCGTCACTCGGCGCTTCTGACCATTTTATCCCGCATAGCCTTCGATTTGTTAGCGTCGATTTGATATAAAACGTATTTTTAATAAATATTATAAATATTTTTAATATAATTAGCTCCAAAAACCGCAATATTTTTCAAACGACATTTGTAAGAGTTATATGTATTATAAATTGCTTTCACCGTGAATGCTACCTACTCTGGTTGAATATTGAACCTATTTGACTCTCTCTTTCCAGAGTAGGGGTGGTTTTATAAAGTTATGAAACGAGAAGTCGTTTGTTAATAGGCGACCATGTGAACACGTCGGCCCAATCAATAAAATGTAAATGTTTGTTCCAGTGAGAGCGTTCCTTTGTTTATTACACACCAGTTATACTAATCAATAACTTCTCATTTCCTCATTGGCCCGTTTATTTACTTCGTCCATACATATACGTCGGGCAATAATTTAATTTGTATTTGCTTTAGTGTTGTGTTACTGCGCCCTGTATTGGGTCCCATGATTGATCGCATGGGAAATAATAATATATATCTGGTGGCCCACGAGCATCAATATATATATATAAAAAAATTCTCCATTTACTGGGGAAGTTTTATTTTTTATATTTTAAACTTTTATTTGACATTACATGCAATATATATTCTTCTCTTTTATTATTTTTTTAATTTATTTATCTTTATGTATGGCATATTATTATTTATTTCTTTTATAAATGGGGTGCTTCATTTAAATGGAATTTAAACAACCAATACAAATTGAACAACATTTTGCAATCATGCATTATGCCCGGTGAATTACTGTAATACAGAAATTCTAATCAGTTTTTAAAAAAGCCACTCTTAATTCAAAGAACGCTTAATTAACAGGTCACTATTTTTCATGTTTAAATTACGCTCATAATCTTGACAAATAGTTATTAGTCGATAACTAGCAAGGTAATACGTTTGATTGAAAGGAAATATTGGCTATTAATATTTGTATTCCTTTCTGTTTAACATTGATTGTTGAAGAGTACTAAATGCATACTTATATTTTTTTAAATTTACGCATGTAGCATCTGTTTTTATTTTAAATCCAGTTAAGTATGCAGGTATATTTATTATTTTATCTCCAGTAGGGAGAAAAAGTTGTGATTTTGAATTAGTTTAGAGGGACTAAAACAGGTCTTTTCATCCCTGAACTCAAAAAGTAGGGAGAAAAAGTAAAATAGTGCGAAAAAGTAAAGTAGGGCAAAAAAGTAAAGATTGAAACTTAATTATTTTATAAATAGTAGAAAATGAATGGCAAATGTAATGAAGTTGTTGAAATCAGGTTGGCGGCACTGCGCTTTTTTGACCATGTTTATCATTGATTCATTGTTTATAACCTGCATCTAAATAACCTTCTATTTGAGTTTAATTCAAATTCTTATTTGGTTTTAAAATTGAATCTCTTATATCTGCTATTAAAAGTGCTAATAATTATTGTTATTTATTAAAATAAAAACTGTGCAGTGGACGAAAATGTGTATTTTCTTCCTACTGGAGATAAAATATTGTATGTACCTCGTGAGTAAAGTGCCATTATTCCCCTCGCGATAATTATCTCCCTCGGCTGCGCTTCGGGAATTAAAGAGTCTAATTCCCTCGGCTTCGCCTCGGGATTTAGGGACGCATGGTTCCTTCGGCTTCGCCTCAAGAACCAACTTTTTCGCTCAAGGAATAATGGCTTACTTTACTCCCTAGGTGCATAAATAACTATTTCCTAGATCTTATTTTTAGTTCCCTTGTTCAAAAGGATTTAAAAAAAATAAAAAAATAGTTAACACTATTCAAATAAATCCAACGACGCAATTATCCAACATTTTCCCATTGTCTCAGAGCGCGGCGAAAATAGTTTGTTTTGTTTTTTTAAAAAAAAGTAGTGGTCTATTAAGAACTTGAATCCATGCATTTAAAATGGAATGGGGAGAGGGTTAGTGTCTGAATGCGGTCTCTGTGTCTATGCTATACCTTATTTTAGGGAGGGTTGTTGGTTTGTTACACGCGTCCTTGATTCCTCTTCTTAGTGTTTGCAACCCCCGGAGACACCTCATTCCACGGGGGGTAGCATACCGTCTGGAGGAGATTCCCTTCGCTATATTTAGACAAACAGCTGGGGGAGAGAGAAAGATCCTCTGTTCCAAGGCAAGGACCCCCCGTATATAGGAGGCCACTTTCCCTTTCGAGAGCAAGGTTCCCCAGCCTAGACACAGATACCCGGGTTTCAACTCTAGTCGTGACCCTTCCACCCCCTATTATGACCCCACAACCACTTAATCGCCACTCTTTAAATCCCATTAGTAGGTCGAAAGCAAGGGTAGCTTGGACCTCTGGATCAGAAATGCCTTTTAGTGCTGTACATCTTTACTCAGAAAACCGATATAACTTGTTGCTTTTGCCTTCCTCTCAATTCTTAAAGAAAGTAGTTTTCTCTAATTCCATTATTTAGCTTACTAAATGTATGCTTTTGATTTTATGTTAACAAAGCTATTTTTGTCAAAATTTATATTTTGTTTTGCTTTGTATGTTCCTACAGAGAGTTGGGTTATAATTTTTTGGAATAATTAATAAATATATCATTTTATATTATTAATATGGTGTTAGTACAGAACTTTCCTTGTACTAATGAATATTTTCATCATAAAATGAAAAATTCAATGAAATATTATTAAAAGTGAGTGCTATAGTTTCTTTTTTGTCTTTGCGTGATCAATTTATTATATATTCGCACTCCATTGTTCGATAACAAGCAATAATTTTATTTTTTAGATGAAAAAATTAGAAAAAAAAAAAAATTTATTTAGTGAGATGAATGTATTTTTAAGAAAGGCGTAACACTTTATAAATTCCTGTATCTTCTCTATATTTATTATGCCTGGTCGGATTCTGTTTTGAAAAAAGGAAAATACGAGCCAGTTTTGCAATGTCTAGACTTATTTGCGTGAAATACACTGAATATTCAGATAATTCTCGACCATCAATTTGACCTAAGTACTTCGATAATACTGTTTTTAAAGGAGCTGATCCTTCTTTATAAAAACCAACAGAAAAAAGCATAAAAGCTCGCATGGATTTATAGGGGGTGTAGGAGAATGGGCGGTTAGGTACTCTTTCTTTTAATGTATTCCTCAACTCTTGGAAAACCGGTTTAGCGAGAAGCTTCCAAAGGATCCTTGGTAACTTTACCCTTTATAAAGGCATGTCCTCACATAATGCAGCATTGTGCCAGGAATTATATTATTTATAACGTGTGTAAATGGCTCCTCAGCCTAAACGGCAAGCTGTCCCACGGTCCTTTCTGTCAATATCGTTAAGATTACTTAAATTTAATTTAAGTAAGTTTCTTCAACATAAAAAACGCAATTCTGAATTAAAATAAAGTACATATTTACAATACTTCATTGTAGGGCTTATTATGCTTCTAAAGAATCCAATGCTGTGGTGTTTTCAAATTATAATGCATATAACATCTGATAATACATTTAAACCAGCATTAAACGTCTAAAGTTTATACTTTTGTTTCGCAAACTGTTTATTTAAAACAAATACCAATTCTACATTCAGTATTGATTATTTTAGAAATTGCGCCTTTCAAGTGCTCTTATAGCAAACAACCATTGAAAATGTTATATTGAGATTGAGAGAATATTTGACAAACCTTACCATAAGAAAAATTTATAATTTGCTGCTAGATTATTTTTAAATAATTATGTTTTTTAAGTATAGAGAAATTATATTATTTTTTTGTTTCCGAGGATTAGTTTTCAGATAATTTCGTGGGAATATAAAAACAAACTAATAATACAGACAATTTATTAACCGTAAAGCAAGATTTTCACAGTGGTTTGAATAAAGAAAGTGACAAACCTCAATGAAGAATCGTTCTTATATCATCCAATTCTTGCGGTAACCGTGTGAACATTATATAGTATTACAGCTTTCACAAATAAAACAGTTGAAAGGTGTTACAAAGGAGATCTTTCAGTTATAAATAAATCGACTTGAGTTTTAAAACTGATTGAATGTAGTTTTGAATAGTTGCGGGTGTAAGGCAGATCGAAGACGTGTCCGTGAAGTTGGTTTCGGCCGAGCGGAAGTCGAGCACAGAGCGCCTCCATATGTGAAACGGTTTACAACATATGTTCTCCCTATTACCTTGGAAACGTTTTTTACAGCTCTGTCCCGACTGCCTCACTAAGAAACCTCGAGCGCCTTTCAGCGACAGGAATTCACTCTATAACCCTAACCACAATAATTATAAATTGAGTGTTGCCTTTATAAATGTGTCAGTTAACTCATTGAGATTCAATTCTTATTAGTATTAGCCAGGAATTTCATCTGTGATTTATGATAAAGTGTTTTATTTTCTAGTAAGTACTCATTATCCCTGATTATTTTCTTAAATTTGAATATCGATATCGTATGTTTCACGGTTTAAATAATTCTATAAAAAGGCTCAATCATTAACCAAGTTTCATAGTCAAGTTTGTAGTGGGGTCCCACAGACCCCATACAAACTATAATTAAGTTTTTTTATATTTTATTTGTATTTCTCTAAACCTAGACTCCCTTCTAATTTACCTTTGAACCTTTCTGTGTAAATACTGATAACAATAACTATATTATTAGCTTTAGTTTTCTTTCAGTATTCATTAGAGTTAGAGTTGGAGTCCCATAGACCCCTGTGGGGCATTAACGTAAGTGTTTTATATACCACTGTTAACTGTCTTATTTTTTTAATGTATTAAAAAACTTATTTTATATTTTAGCGAATTTCCATTGGAAAAAATTCGCTAATAGAGCCACTGGCATGGCGGGAGTTTGAGCCGGGATTGTGGCCAAAATACGTTTCATGGGTCCCTGATCACGAAAAAAT